>JAFEMH010006308.1:0-128332 GCA_022495995.1 Adenophora triphylla var. japonica | reverse complement strand
TTCCGGCTTTAGCTCCCTCTATCTACGTCGAAAGAGATTGCGTCATAAGCTTTAGTTTCCGACTTTAGCGCTCACACCTACTATCTTCGTCGAAAAGATATAGCGCCACAAGCTTTTGTTTCCAGCTTTAGATCCCTCTATCTCCGTCAAAAAGAGATAGCGCCGTAAGCTTTAGTTTCCATCTTTAGCTCCCTCTATCTCCGTCAAAAAGATATAGCACCCACTACCAGAAAAAGGTCATTTAGCGACGGAAATTTCCGCCGCTAAAATTATATTTCCGTCGCTAAAATAAATCACCGACGGAAAAATTCCGTCGGTGGTCCGCCGCTACCCGGCATTTCGTCGCGGTGCTCAGACGGGTCAATTTCCGCCGCTATTTTTTCTTTTACCGACGGAAATTAATTCGCCGGTGAATTAATGGTTTCGGCGACGGAAAATTCATTTGCTATATTAATTTAATTTAATTAAATTTTCATTTCGGCGGAAATTTCCGTCATTTGTAATAAATTAATTTAATTAAATTAATTTCGGCGGCGGAAATTTCCGTCATTTGTAATAAAATTTAAATTAAAATTAAATTATTTCGGCGGCGGAATTTACCGTCATTGAAATAGTATTTAATTTTAATTTAAATTTTATTACGGCGACGGAAATTTCCGCTTATTTGAAATTAAAAATTAAATAAAAATTAAATGATTATAGCGGCGGAAATTCCGTCATTGAAATTAATTTATTTAATTAATTTTAATTTCGGCATTAATTTCGGCGACGGAAAATTCCGTCGGCGATTACTGAAATAAATTTAAAAAAAATAATTTAAAATATCAATAAACCAAAATTTTTGTACACGATATAACATTTCAATTTATAAAACTAAAACTATAAAAACTAAAATTCAAATATCGGCGTACCAAATAAAAACTAAATACCAGTACCAATTCGGGAGGGGAGGAGAAGGGGGAGAGGGGAGGAGGGAGGGGGAGGGAGAGGGGGAGGGGGGGAGAGGGGTGGAGCGGGGGAGAGGCGGGGAGGGGCTCCGCGGGTATCAAATGTCTCAAATGTTTACAAACAAGTATAAATTAATACAAAAATGTCTAAAAATGTCTAAAAATGTCCATAATCAACTTTGGGGAGGCGGAAATTACCACAGGAGTCTGGCGAGATGAGCCATCAACGGCGCCAATTGTCTTTGAGTCTCTGCATCTTTGTCTACGAATCTACGCATGGCGTCGATCGTTCTCCTCCTGCATCTGCGTCACGAGCTGCCAAGCATCCGCAAGCTTTGCCGCTCGCGTTTCTCCTCCTCAGCCGCGGCCTCCAGTGTCGACCCTCGGATCATGAAACGTGGGGTGGGCTACATTTCGCCGACGGCCGGTCGGCGTCGACGGGCATTGCCGCCGTAATCCCCATCCTAACACTCGGGCTCCTCTCCTTGGATGTCCACGAGAGGTGACCTCTGCCAAACATCGAGCACGAAGGGGACGGGCTCGCGGGAGGCGTTCCTTCGAGGAACAACGGCGGCTTGATATGCGGCTGAAAAATAAAACAAACAATTATAATCATATACACAATGTAAGGTACATAAATAAATTTACATATTCAAAATCAAGTCATTTAATGGTAGTTTTACTTACAAAGGCGTGCGAGATCGATCGTCGACCCATTGCGGAGGTTGATCGGGCGTATTGTAGAATTCCGAATATGGGTGCTAGCGTAAACATCCACAAAAGTGATATTCGGACCATACTCCCTTTCCTATAAATAAAATAAGCGAGATTATTACTTTGAAATTGTATATATAAATGCAACATTTAAGCGATTTAAAAGCATGCATACACTACATTTACACTAAAACTATGGATTTCATAGCATCAACATTGGCTCCCGGCTAACATACGTACATAAACCTATTTAAAAGCATCCATACACTACTACATTTAAATTAACATACATACCATGCGGTCGTGATGCTCGGCGGCCGTGAGCGTCCCCGGTATGCGCGCCGCCGACCCAGGAGCTGCTCTATTGGCCTTGGCACTGTTCGGATACGGCCTTCGCCGCGGGCGGCCCCCAATATTCGCAAAATTGACCAAACACCTCATCGGTCATAAAAAGTAGGACCTGAGGGCTGTTGTCCGCCGCGGCCGCAGTATAATAATTTTTCTTCGTGGTACCTATAAAAAATATGAATATCTTGTAAACATATAATGATGACATTATAAAATTAAAAGAGTATAATCATTGTTAATTAAACTAATTAAGGATAGATAAATATGTTACAAATAAAATCCTTAAACGGACTTGTGAGCACGCTCAAAGAAAACAAATCTAGCTAGTCTCCTCGGCGATGTGCGGATCCCGATAATATTTAGCCTACAACATATAATGATAACATTACAAAACTAAAAGAGTATAATCATTATTAATTATAACATTTTAATAACAAACTAACATTTAAGTTTTAAATAAAAACCATTAACACATTACCTTAAACTTCATCCACGCATCCTCCTTACGCCTCTGTGGCAATTTTTTTCCAGTTGGGCCAAAACTCGGTCATTTTTCGAGACCGCCGGTGTGTGCCGATCTTAGTGCCGGTGGTGGGGTATCCACCTACAAACTGCCAAATATATTTATACAATAACATTTTAACTTAAATAATGAATTATATATAAAGCAAAAAGGAACCAACTTATATCAAATTAATGAAGAGTTACTTACTTGGTCATAAAGTGATGAGATCCGCACATATATCCTCCTCGGGAATCGACGGTAGATGCAGTGCCGGCCCCGGAGGTGGAGCTAGTACTCTTGTGTGAGGGTCGACACCATCGCTACCGGATCGGGACGGTTGCGTCCCGGTAATCAAAGTGTAAATGGGCTTGGTCCTCTTACCCTTGCCCTTTCTACTAGAACTCATACGTATTACGGTAAAAATATTAAAATATACAACTTTAACAATAGGAAACAATATATTCACAATACATCTAAAACTTTAAAGTTCTAATAATCTAAAGCATTCACAATACATATAAAACTTTAAACTATTAATAATATAAAGCATTCACAATACATATAAAACTTTAAAGTTCTAATAATCTAAAGCATTCACAATATATATAAAACGACGGATATTAAAAATAATCTAAAGCATTCACAATACATATGAAACTTTAAAGTTCTAATAATCTAAAGCATTCACAATACATATAAAACTTTAAAGTTCTAATAATCTAAAGCATTCACAATACAATTTTAAACTTTAAACTATTATTAATCTTCGTCCCCATCATCATCGGCTTGGACTACGAATTACTACAAAACTCGAGTTCTTCATCTTCGTCTTCGGACTACGATGAATCAAACTCTGGTTCCTCTTCCTCTTCCTCTTCCTCTTCCTCTTCCTCTTCCTCTTCCTACGATTCATCAATATCAATGTGCGCGAGATGACACGAACGAGGCGGGGGAGTTGGCAAATTCCTTTGGTAAGATATCCTCCTCGGGTTCATCAACATTTTGAGGAATATGAGTGACATCATCTAATGGATGATTAGGCGATGAAACGTTAGGTGGCACTTGGCATTTCATCCTCTTGATAGGGTGTTTCTAATGACGACTCTGTAGTTGTCGACGAGGGTAGGTTGTCAATCATGCTCCTAGCCTTGGTCATCCAAACTGACCCACAATCCGTCGGGTCGCGGACGAGGGTAGGGAGTCATGTATACTGTTGTGCTTGAGATGCTAAGATGAAGACGTCGTCGCCATTATGTCTGGACGAGTCCTTTACATCGACGAGGTCAAATATGGGGTGCTTCTTAACACCTCGCACGGCATCCCGCCAATCACAATTGAACAAGACAACCTTTGTTTCTACCGAAATACTCCACCTCGACTACTTCTTTCGGGACGCCATAATAATCATTCCCTATAAGCTTCACACCGCTATTCCACGTCAATTTAGAGCCCCGTAAGCTTTGGTATGAAACACATAGCCATTCACGAAATAACCGTTGTATAAATGAACGTTCAAGTACGGAGATGATGCTAAATGTCTTAACCTCGCGGCTTTGGCATCACCGGATGTTCGGCTATCTATAAGACAATATTGTAACCAATTTAATACAATTTTAAGATTGAATGTTTAAAGAAGTGTATAGAATAAATTTGAATGAAACGAAATATTTACATATTTCCTTAGCAGGTTTGGAAATTCTCTTTCTGTCCTAGTTGCGATGAGTTACGGAGATAAATCTGAGCTAAATCTTCAAACATGCGGTAGGGTTAAACAAGGCATTTCATATGCGAGGTAATTAAACATGCATAATTTAATCGACGAGGCGTAAACATAACATCAATGACTTACTTGATATATTCCCAAACCTCGTCGCCGGTTAAGAAGAACATACGTTTCGACCGCGGCAAACTCTTTAGCGGTTAACGTACGCGTACCAACCCGTTTGCCGAGCAGAGCCGGGGGATGAAAATACGAGAGATGTTTCCCTTAGACGGAAAACCACCATCGTAATTGCGGCCAACCCTAGTCAATCTCGTATCAACATCGGGAGGAAAATATGTTAGACAAAGGCGACAATCTCATCTATGATAACGACCTACGAAATTGAGGCCTCGACCATGGCCCTATTGCTCATCTTCCTTTTCAATTGGCCTAGATACCTAAAAGTCATTCGTAGATTAAAACATAAATAATGTTAAAGAAGGTATATTGTTAACGCTCAAATTATTTAGAAATAGAATAAATTCAATTACCTCTCAAATGGATACATCCATACGTATTGAAGCTGGACCACCGAGCTCTGGCTTCGTATGCCAAGTGGACCGGTAAATGCTCCATAGAATCAAAGAATGAAGGAGGAAATATCTTCTCAAGTTTGCACAAAGTCACTACGATGCTCTCCTCAAGCTTTTTCATGTGATCAACACGCGGTGTGGTCGATGTTAACGCTCGGAAAAACTCGCTTAACTGCTGTTGCGCCACCCCGGATATTGTCGGGCAATAGACCCACGAGAGCAATCGGAAGTAGCCTATCCGCAAACGTGGCAATCGTGACTCTTCAAACCACACTTTCCCCTCCTCTACATTGACACGATTACCAATGTTAGACGCGTAACCATCAGGAAGCCTTAAATCCTTGAGCCATTTCGGGAGGAGGAGCTTCTTTTCCTTTGTAAGCACGTATTGAGCCATCGGTCTAGCGGTTTACCATTGACGTATACCAAGTCTAAGGCCGGCCGCTACAGATTTCCTTAAGGTCCTTTCGAGCTTTTCGTTGTCTTTAGTTGTTCTCTTGAAATCCATCAACGTGTTAAAAACATTATCGAATACATTCTTCTCAATGTGCATCACGTCAAGGTTATGTCGAATGAGATTTGTTTTCCGGTATGGCGGCTCCCAAAATATACTCCTCTTGATCCGGTTATGGGTAGTCCCAAACCCTTGTATTTTGGTCTTCGAAAACTTTTTCCCCACCGAGGATCGGGCAATCTAGATACCTCCTCATAGGCCGTGTCACCACTTAAACGAATCGGTGCCTCATCATGGTCAATCTTGTTCTTTTTAAACGCATTCTTACGGGTCTGAATGGGTGGTCCTCGGGAAGAAATTGTCTATGGCAATCGAACCAACATGGTTTTCCGAGTGCGTGAGCGTGAAAGACTTTGTGTCACTCATACAATACGGACGGGCCAACTTCCCGTGGGTGCTCCAACCCGATAACATCCCATATGCGGGGAAGTCATGCTGTCCACATCAGCGCGACCTTCATCTTTGAAATTCTCTCGCTTGAAAGCATCCCACGTTTCGACCCCATCCTCCCAAAGCTTTGCTTCAATTCGTCCATCAAGGTCGGAGATAGACGTCAATGTTCCTCCCGAGGGCTGTTTGGGCCGGGGATGAATAACGACAAGAACATGTAGGGATCACTCATACACAACCGGGCGGAAGATTGTAGACGGTGGCTATAACCGGCCAACAAGAGTAGATTTTGCCCAGGGACCAAACGGATTGAAACCATCGGAAGCGAGATGCATAGTATATTTCTTGCTTGAGACGCAAAGTCGGGATAAGTCTCATCAAAGTGTTTCCATGCCTCCCCATCACTGGGATGAATCAACACACCCTCTTCACGCAAACTTTCCTTATGCCAACGCATTGCCTCTGCGGTAGATTTAGACGCGTAGAGGCGTTGCGGTCTTGGAATCAACGGCATGTAGCATAGCTTGCTTATGTGGTCTGTTTTTCTTGTGTTTTGAACTCCCCCTCCGATTTGGCTTATATCTACTTTGTCCGCAAATTGAACACTCTGTCTTACTGTGAATCTTCCTTGTAGAATAGCATGCGAGTCATTCTTACACGCATCAATCTTTTCATAACATAGCCCAATCTGCCCAACCAACTTCTTTGTCTCATAAAAGTTTGTAACCATCTTATTCTCTTTCGGCAACATCCGCTTAATTGCTTTCATGATACGATTATAGCGGAGCGGCTAATATTGCAATCGGCCTTTATGTTAAGGAGCTCGGCCACGGCCTCCAACACGCTGATCTCGCAACCTGGATAGACCTTCTCTTTTGCGAGTCCATAGCATCAATAAATTTCTTGGGCTGCGGGGTTGGTTCTTCTTTGTTGGTTCTCGACCAATCGAAGGAAGGGCTTGCATCCCTAACCATATCTTCCATATTCAAAGGTGGTTCTTCATTGTCACTGAATAATAGGTTCGGGTTCGGGAGGTACATGAATATTCTCGGGGATTATTCGCAACATTTGTGCGCAATCTCGGCTCACCATGACGGGTCCACCGTTTGTACCCAACTTCAAACCCGTTACGCAAAAGATGTTTACGAGTCTCGATCAAGCTTAGATACTTGACATTACAACACTTGTCGCATGGACACCTAATCTTACCATCCTTATCCATGTGACCGGTTTTATTTAATTGAGCAAATTCAACAAACCCCTTGACCCTCTATAAAACTCGGGATTGATACCGCGTTGATTCGGCAACTTCCGCTTATACATCCAACTACGATCATCGTTAACAGACATTACTCTGCATTGCAATCCATATATTATACGTACACTCAATTTAATCGACGGATGAAACAAAATCGGGATGTTAATAATTATTGGATTTCATAATATATTAACAGTCTATATAGAAGTAATTAACGTATTATCACTTCGGGATATTTGAATTACAAACTTAAAAGCAACACGAGATCTTCTTAAAATAAATATAAAGCTTCTAACTCATATTTAACAATATATTAACGAGGTCTTCTTAAAGTGTCTAGGAACTCGTTCCCGCTCCAGAACTCGAATCTCTACTCTTCCTCCGCCTCGGTCCCAGGGAGAGGTCTTTGGTCTAGGTATGTTGAAAAGTCGGTCGGACCTCGTCTGGCTCGGGTATCGTGTGGTGGTGGATATATCGGTCTGGTAGCTCTCGGTCTTGCTCTTTCTGCCTCAAGGCCTCCTGCGAGCTATCACTTCGGGATCATTTCTCAAAGCGGCTCTCCGAATCTCCGTCTCTCATGTCTGCTGCAATGTCGCCGGTGATTTCATCGGGGTTGCTCTTGGCCTCCATGCCTCTTAATGTCCATTTGGAAGAATAGTACGCCCCAAAACACTCTCGGCGTCGAGCCTCTATCATCAGTTGTACGAGGACCTTGCTGCTCCTCGTACCATGTCGGATACTCGGTGGTCGAAATGTGCTACCTCTAGTACGCGACGGAGTAGTGGTCGTATCGGAAGAAAGCCCTCTAGAAATGCTACGCAAAGAAATGTGTAGTACGAGGCTCGGTCATAATCATCGGCATTGTATTAGTCGTCATTTGCTCTCTCAAAGTCAGAGATGGTCTTTGCGGGTATCCGTGCTTGTCTGCTCACTAGAGATGGAATGCAAAAGGATGATACATGTAGTCCGGAAGTCGGACAATAAGCGGACCCGATCCTGAATATCTCTCATGAGTACGCAATCCCCATGCGGAATCCAATAGTACGGGTTTGCGGTCTCATATCGGGCCAAGGCCAACCTCCTATGCCAACTCTCGGTAGCGGCATCCCTCAATATCTGCGGCTGTCCGGTCACCCAAGGTAATGCCGTGCTGCCCCTACGCGGTGGCGAGATCAGCGAAATCTCTCATACGGCCACAATGATAGTAATGCAGGGTTGCTGAACCCATGTACTCGGATCCTCAGGCTAATCTATCAATGCGGTGGTATGTCTCCGCTAGCAACGGTGGAATGATGTCCATCGCTCCCTGTCCAGATTGAATATGCCGGATGTCAACTCCTCGATCACCTCTCAGTGCTGATGATCTCTAACGGCGTAGCGGACACGCTCCGTGTAGCCGCGAAGTAGTGCGCGAGACAGAATGAGCAACATGAATATATCTAAGGAAGTGGATAGATCAAACGGTCAGGGGCTGGTCCGACTCAATACGGCTATATGAGTCAAGTCTATGAATCTATCGTCAACGACAATGCCCGATACCCGGTCTGGCGATAATCCCAAGAATTCGAGATAGTTGCTCCGTAGCGATCGTACGTCTCGAGGAAATGCCACGGTCCTCGACTCGGCCACACCGATCGGTGCTCGAAAATCCTCCATCGTTGGCATCGGATCGTTGTACGATAGGGTGAACACATGTCGCTCCGAATCCCAGCACGAAGCGGCTCGGAGCGAGATCCCAATCAATCTTCCAATCTTTTAGAGACCGGATGCATGGCATGCTATACCTCCTGTCAATAAGTTTCCGATGTTGTTTTTGGTGAAAGCGCGTGAGTTCAAGAATGTCTTGTTGAAATTGAAACTCGCGGGAAACAATTTCTCCATTGTAATGCTCCATCTTTGCCTTAAATTGGAAATTTCTTGGGACTTTTTACCTATTAATATTGTGAATAATTGTATCAACAAATCTTGAGCTCTAGTTCAAACTAAACTAAAGGATAATGGTGTCCCTACCTAACCACCTACTCTTGTCCTTTAAGTGCATGTTTGATAAACCTATCCCGTCAGAAATGCATGATTATATGAAATGCAAATATCACTTTGCCTACTTGCTTTATAATCGAAAATAAAGAAATTTCGGCTTTTGCATAGATCTAAATTATTACTATTGTGAATAATTTTAAATATTAATATTTAATTCTTTGTTGTAAAATATATAATTTTACAATGATGAATTAAATTAACATTTATAAACAAGATAAGAGTCGTTATCATCCACAACTATCAAAACCCTATCTCGGCTTAGACCAAGAAAGATAGAGCAAATAAGTTCTTGTCGGTTTGAGCAAAGGATTTTCTGTTTAATATAGGTTTTCCGGTTTCCTTTGTCCTCCTCTCTAAGAATCTCAAACATCACGGCCATGTCTTGACGGTGCACTGTTTTACTCTTCCTTGGTGATATACGGTCACAAGTAAAAACAAGATAACGAGTATAACACCGGTGAAGAGAAAACGAAATTTCCTCCAATTTTTCAATCTCCACCTTCCATTTACCCAAGATCTGATTGCGAGAATCTTCCTCATGAGCTGAA
Organism: Adenophora triphylla var. japonica; assembly: GCA_022495995.1. Taxonomy (NCBI): domain Eukaryota; kingdom Viridiplantae; phylum Streptophyta; class Magnoliopsida; order Asterales; family Campanulaceae; genus Adenophora; species Adenophora triphylla. The sequence continues at coordinate 118,773 of JAFEMH010006308.1, read as the reverse complement.
AGGCTGGCGGTGTTGCCCTCAATCTCACGGTTGCACATGCCCTCAATCTCACGGTTGCACATGCGAAGCAGCCGTGAGATTGAAGGGCAACACTAGCTTTCAAGCTCATGAGGAAGATTACTGTCAGATCTCAGTAAATGGAAGGTGAAGATTAAAAATTGGAGGAAAGATCTGTTTTCTCTTCAGCGGTGTTATCTTTATTACCTTGTTTTACTTGTTTGCTCCAGTGATGAAGAGTAAAGCAATTTCTTGACAGAACATGGCTGTGATGTTTGAATCACTTAGAGAGAAGAACAGTGATGGCTGGAAACTCTTATTGAAAATCACTTTGCTCGACAAGAACATTTGCTCTATCTTCTTGATCAAATGGACGGATTTTGATAGGCGTAGGTGAGAAAGGCTCTCATCTTATTTATATTTTAAGATGTTAACCACCAACCACAATACCCTAAGGTGCATCTAGGGTGCCGGGATTGATATCGGGCGCTCGAAACGTAGGCGATATTACATCAGCGATGCGCGTCAATCGCCCCAAAATGGGATCTAGAACCACTAAGGTAGTGTGCGGTTGAATATGTTACATTATTGATACATTCACCCCCTTTCCTCCCCTTTGACTTTAAAAGACTTGAAAATTAGATATTTAGTAACTTATCTAATTGTTGCATATGTACTATGTTATGTTTACTAAATATGTAACATGTTATATTTACTAAATATAACATGTTACACCGAGTGGAAAATATCAAGTCTATTGCACAAGCATTTGGCCCAAAGATTGAAACTTTAAAAGTAGATTTACTATTATAATTAATCGAGAAAACAAGAAAATCCCCAGCTGCGGTTTTGTATCTTCTACAAGCGAAGTTGGGGATTTTCTTGTTTTGATTAATTGCTAAATCTACTTTCAAAGTTTCAATCTTTGAACTAATCTTGTGCAAAAACTTGAGATTTTCCACTCGGCATAACCCCATGGTAGTGGTTGTACGTGATAGTAGTGGGGTGGAAAATATCAAGTTTGCACAAGCATTTGGCCCAAAGATTGAAACTTTGAAAGTAGATTTATTATTATAATAATTAATCAAAGTTTCAATCTTTGGGCCTACGCTGTGCAAAAAACTGAGATTTTCCACTCGGCCTAACCCCATGGTAGTGGTTGTACGTGATAGTAGTGGGGTTGGCTTCTATCCCATCGAAATACACGCATGAATTGCAAATATCACTTTGTCTACTTGCTTTATAATCGAAAATCAAGAAATTTTGTGACATAACCCCATGGTCTCCAAGTGCACGACGTAGACTAGGTCAATCAAACACTATCGATTATAATCGACGGTGTAATCAACCATATATGTCTAGTATACACTCGAGAGAACAATAGGATTAATGCAATAGAAATATTTCAACTATCGACAATTCAAGCAATTTTAATAGACAATAATGATATTTATATATATACATATATGTATATTTTTATTTTAATTTTTATTAAATATAACATGTTACATATTTGATTATGAGTACGGTTATTTATCGTTTTCTTTATAGTGGCATATGTTTTCTTCTATTCGTTAATATTACTAACATATGTTTTCTTCTATTCGTTAATATTACTAAATATGTAACAAACTAGGATACGGCTGTATCCTAATTTGTTTCATATAAGGTGCATCTAGGGTACCGGGATTGATATCGGGCGCTCGAACGTAGGCGACATAATCACCGTCCGCGATGCGTCAATCGCCCCAAAATGAGATCTAGAACTAGATGTTCCTAAACTATTTCATCCACAGTTTTCTTACTTATTTGTTTTGTAATTGAGATCAATTAAAGTCTCAACTCATGATCATTCGTGCTTACTTTTATTAGTTTAATATATTTGTTTTATTAGTTTAATATATTTGTTGGGTTATCAAAATTGTTATTATTCTTCCTAATTCTTTTAAATGGATATTTAATGTGATTTGTACCAAGCAAAATGAGTTCGTGTGAAATCTATAGTATAAATTAAACCCCTCAGTGAGCAGTTCTATGAGCAGGTTGGAGGGGTTTTCCCTATTTTGCCCTCACTATTTAGTCTGTTTCCCATTTTGCCCTTAAAACGTAAATGGGCTTTGGATTTGGGCTAAGACTTTGGGTTTGGGCTAAGAGTGGGCTTTAGGAGGGTTTACTTAAATTAATTAAGTAAGCTGATATTTTTTTATTTTTTTTAAATTTAAAAAAAAATTAATATGAAAAAAAAAAAAAATACACCCGTGTGCTTGGACACGGGCATATGTACTAGTAATAACATATAAAGCGGATTCAAGGTGGTCTCGGTCTAAGTTGATCTTAAAGTTAGCACTTCCACACTCACTCTAGCAAGCGCTCTATGGACACAAGATTACATTGTCTAGATTGTGCTCCTCCTCTTAAAGTACATTCTGGACCTTCCATCCATTTATACGTCGGGGAACGTGCTTTGCTTGTTAGTACGTTGTTTATACCACGGTAATATTGCACTAAGACTATATTTATTTTTAATTCAGAAATGTGACACCGTAAAGCATAGAACATTATTATTTGGGATGATTGCTAATGATTCTTGGGTGTTCTAAGAAGGAATGACTTGCAAAGGAGGCGATTCTTCCTCTTTTCTTTTTTCATCTAACTCTAACTAGGGTGCAAACTTGAGCCATTGTTCCAACTTTGATCTTAAGCTTTAGGCCATCTCGTATACTTGATTACTCCAACTATGTTCTAATTAATGTATCCCACTTCACTAAATTGGTATCATTGTTCAACAATCATAAAATGGTATTAAGCCATTAAACTCAATCCGGTTAATATGAACAAATTGAGCACCGGTTACGGACTTCCAAAAAAATAGGTCTTGTTTTCAAGACACAATATAATGTGCAACCCCAAGGCCCAAACATTCAGCATTGGAGAAAAAGGTGATAACATTGTACATAGTATATCTAGAAAAAAAAAATAGGAAAGAGGTTGTTTTCATATCCAAACTCAAGTTCTTAACATTCACTTAGGCTTCAGCATCTACTATTACACAAACATAATTAACCATGTACATTTCATGCTGTAATCAGAAGTTCTTACGTATAAATCTTATTCATCTCAAATACATAAATTTATTTACTAGAAGAAAATCTAATGACAACATGTGAATCCATGAGTCATACAAACCAATCGAGACAAAGAAATAAACAATAGAATGACGAAATTCCAATCAATAAAGTAACATTCAATTAACAAGCACATATGTAAAATCCATCAAGTAGAAATTTAAGTCAAACGTAACATCTCCAAAGTAATGCAATAAAGATATTACTCAAGTCTTATCCAAAAGACCTAGTTAACAAAGGAGGACAATAAGCCAATATTCCCGAGGAAAAAAAAAAAACGAGAAAAAACAAACCTAGCGGTTAACCAATTTCTTGAAATTTCTTGAAATCGATAAATAAATAAATCATAAAAATCGATGAAGAGGGGAATCGAAATACCTGGTTGATGAATACGAGAAGAGAGAGAAATTGGCCAGGTGGAAGGAGGCGGACGGACCAACGGAGACGACGACGTGAGGCGGTGGAGAGGTGGACGGAACCACTAGATTGGCAAAAATACGAGAACCCTAGATTGGCAAAAACCGCATCGGCAATATAATTGATTAAAAAGAATACAATCGAATGTAGTTTAACGAGGAAATCACGTACCTTGAAGAAGAGAGCTAGGATTGAGAAATTGGATCGCTTCGAGAGGGAGAGAGAGACGCGAGATGGTGAAGACGGTGGAGATGGTGGACGGCGAAGGTTCGTCGCGGCGGAGACGGTGGAGAGGTGGACGACGGCGGCGATTCTTCTTCTAGGTCGCGAGAGAGAGCGGGAAGAGAGAGAAAGCGGGAAGAGAGAGAGGGAAATTGATACGTAATTGATATCGAGGGATTAAATGAGTTTTTATAATTTCCCGACGGAATATTCCGTCGCTAAATATTAATTATAGCAGCGGAAATTAAATTTCGACGCTATAATTAATATTTAGCGGCGGAATATTCCGTCATTGTAAATCGGCAGCTAAACTATACGTACGCTCACTGGATCGATGACATGGCACTCTCAGACGGAAATTTCCGCCGGCGATTTTAAATTCGGCGACGGAAATTTCACGCTATTATTAATAAATATAATTGTTTTCATTATATTTTTGAAAAAATAAATAAATCATTAATATTTATTAATTTTAATTTAATAAATATCATTATTTTTATTTATATAAAAATAAATAAATCATAATAATTTATGATATATTTATATAAAAATAAATAAATCATAAATATTAATTAATTTTAATTTTATAATGGCATTATTTTTATTTATATAAAATATGAAAGTTATTTTAAATTACTCTCAAAAAAATAAATATGAGTCAATAAATATTATTTTTGAAAAATTTTTAATTTAATAAATATCATTATTTTTATTTATATAAAAATAAATAAATCATAAATATTTATGATATTTTTGAAAAAATAAATAAATCATAAATATTAATTAATTTTAATTTTATAATGCCATTATTTTTATTTATATAAAATATGAAAGTTATTTTAAATTACTCTCAAAAAAATAAATATGAGTCAATAAATATTATTTTTGAAAAATTTTTAATTTAATAAATATCATTATTTTTATTTATATAAAAATAAATAAATCATAAATATTTATGATATTTTTGAAAAAATAAATAAATCATAAATATTAATTAATTTTAATTTTATAATGCCATTATTTTTATACCTATGCCACATGCCACATACCACATACCACATATGCCACATGCCACCATGCCACATACCATACCACATGCCACCATGTACCATATGCCTATACCTATCTGTATCTGCTATACTATACCACTATGCCACTGTATGCCACATGCCACATGCCACATGCCTATACCTATGCCACCATGCCACATGCCACATGCCTATGCCACATGCCACATGCCACATGCCACATGCCACACATGCCACATGCCACATGCCACATGCCACTGTGCCACATGCCACATGCCACATGCCACATGCCACATACCACATGCCTATGCCACATACCTATACCTGTGCCACATGCCACATGCCACATGCCTATGCCTATGCCACATGCCACACATGCCACATGCCATGCCACATGCCATACATACCACATGCCACATGCCACATACCTGTGCCACATGCCACATGCCATGCCACATGCCACATGCCACTATGCCACATGCCTATGCCTATGCCTATGCCACATGCCACATACCACATGCCACATGCCACATGCCACTATGCCACATACATGCCACACATGCCCATACCTATGCCACATGCCACATGCCTATCTGCTATGCACATGCCATATGCCACATGCCACATGCCACCCATGCCACATGCCCTATGCCACATGCCACATGCCTATGCCTATGCCATGCACATGCCACACATGCCACATGCCACATACCATGCCACATGCCACATGCCACATGCCACATGCCACATGCCACTGTGCCCACATGCCACACATGCCACATGCCACATGCCACATGCCACATGCCACATATCCTATGCCACCATGCCACCATGCCACATGCCACATGCCACATGCCACATGCCACATACCTATGCCACATGCCACATGCCACCATGCCACATGCCACATGCCACATGCCACATGCCACATATGCCTATGCCACATACCTATACATGCCACTATGCCACATACCACATACCATGCCACATACCACATGCCACATGCCACATGCCACATGCCCACATGCCTATGCCACCATGCCACATGCCACTATACCACACACATGCCACATGCCTATCTGTTATCTGTTTATCTATGCCAATGCCACATGCCACATGCCACTATGCCACATGCACATGCCACACATGCCTATGCCTATACCATACACATGCCCACATACATGCCACCACATGCCACATGCCATGCCACATGCCATGCCACCCATGCCACATGCCACATGCCACACATACTATGCCACATGCCACATGCCACATGCCACATGCCTATGCCACATGCCACATGCCTGCCACATGCCACCCTATGCCACATGCCTATGCCACATGCCACATACCATACCACTATGCCACATGCCTATGCCACATGCCACATGCCACATGCCACACATGCCACATACCACATGCTACCACCATGCCATGCCACATGCCACTGTGCCACATGCCACATGCCACTATGCCACATGCCACACATGCCACATGCCTATATACACATGCCACATGCCACATGCCACTGCCTTATGCCACATGCCTGCATACCTTATACCTATGCCACATACCTATGCCATACCACATATGCCTATACCTTATGCCACATACCACATACATATACCTTATACCACTATGCCACACATGCCACATATACCACTATACCCTATACCTATACCACATATACCACTATACCACTATACCCTATACCACATGCCCATACCACATGCCACTATACCTATATGGTTTAGGGTTTAGGGAGTTAGGGTTAGGGAGTTAGGGTTTAGGGTTTAGGAGTTTAGGGTTTAGGGTTGGGGTTGGGGTTTAGGGTTAGGGTTAGGAGTTAGGGTTTAGGGTTGGGGTTTAGGGTTAGGGGTTGGAGTTAGGGTTTAGGGTTAGGGTTTAGGAGTTAGGGTTGGGGTTTAGGGGTTTAGGGTTTAGGGTTTAGGGTTTAGGGTTAGTTTGGGGTTTAGGGTTAGGGTTTAGGGTTTAGGGTTTAGGGGTTTAGGGTTAGGGTTAGGGTTGGGGTTTAAGGGTTTAGGGTTTAGGGTTAGGGTTTAGGGGACAGGAGTTAGGGGTTTAGGGTTTAGGGTTTAGGAGTTAGGGTTTAGGGGTTAGGGGATTAGGGTTAGGGAGTTTAGGGTTAGGGTTAGAGTTAGGGTTTGGGTTAGTTTAGGGTTAGGGGATTAGGGAGTTAGGGTTAGGGTTTAGGCGAGTTTAGGGGTTAGGGTTTAGGGAGTTAGGGTTTAGGGTTTAGGCGGAGTTTAGGGTTTAGGGGTTGGGAGTTTAGGGTTTAGGGTTTTGGAGTTTAGGGTTTAGGGTTTAGGGTTTAGGGGTTATGGTTTAGGGTTTAGGGTTTAGGGAGTTAGGGTTTAGGGTTTAGGGGGGTTTAGGGGTTAGGGTTAGGGAGTTAGGGGAGGTTTTGGGTTTAGGGTTTAGGGTTTAGGGGTTAGGGGATTGGGGTTAGGGTTTTTAGGGAGTTAGGGTTTAGGGTTGGGGTTTAGGAGTTAGGGGTTAGGGTTTAGGGTTTAGGCGGAGTTTAGGGTTTATACAAAACAAGGAACTAACTTGACTATTAGACTGACACTCTGGAGATTATTGTCTCATAAGTAATAACTAAGATATCCAGGAAAACAAAGACCCAGCGTCATTGCTTGCTTGAACTGCTTTGCACTCTTTGGCCCCGCCACCGTGCATGTCATCATCTACATCGTAAGCTTCAATGTTGACATCGTGAAGGGTTGTCTCCTCGCGCTCATCAAGCTCCATATACGTCATCTGCGATGAAGGCTTAGGAGGCGACACACCCTACAGGGCCTTGCATTGTACGAGGAGAAGAAGGTCTTGGAAGTGGTTGTGGAGAAGGGTATGCAAAATGGACGAGAAAATTACATTCCCACACGAGAAGCCGATGAAGCTCTGACACTCTTCTTGGAGACATAGTCTTTGTACTACAACGAAAGAGCACCCAAAGTTCAAGCGAAAGGGTGATGACATATTTGTTAGGGGCTAAATATCCTTTTCAAACTTTCAAACCAACTTAATCGGACACCTCTAAATCCCTCTCTCCCGTCCTCTCTCTCTCTCTCTCTCTCTCTTTCTCTCTCCGGCAATTGAATTTGAAAATAACAAATATCGAGCCGCTCTTTACCACAGTGCTATTTCATCTTTAATTTCGGGTAATTCCACATTTCAATTCTCTCCCTTCTGTGCAGGTCCGAATGCGGGTTCGACTTCCCAGTTCCTTGACTTCCGAACAATGCAAGGCCACACAGAGGGTGTCTTTGCCTCCTAAGCCTTCATCGCGGATGACGGATATGGAGCTTGATGATGAGTGCGAGGAGACAACCCTTCACGATGTCAACATTGAAGCTTACGATGTAGATGATGACATGCGCGGTGGTGGGGGCCGAGAGAGTACGGTGTGCTCGGCGGTAATGATGTGGGTCTTTGTTTTTACGGATATCTTAGTTATGACTTATGAGACAATAATCTCCGAGTGTTGTCTAATAGTTGGTTAGTTCCTTGTTTTGGACTCATCTTGTTTTTGTTTTATTTTGGATACTCCTCGACCTACCCATTCCATAACTTAACCCCCGAACCCTCAAATCTCTTTAAAATCAAAAAGGTTTTTCTTATTGTTTTCCTAAATAAATGATAAGTGGCGAAATTAAAATTTAAATTCTTTGTCGAAACAAAAACGTACATGAATGTTCGTTCAAAACAAAAAAAAAAGAACATGATGACGCCACAACTTTCGGGATCTCACAAGGATGAATAAGCGGCTTGGTGAATGTGGTACTTATAATGGCATTAAAAATTAAAATTAATAAATATTTATGATTTATTTATTTTTCAAAAATATCATAAATATTTATGATATTTTAATGTTTTTAGTTTGTTATTTTGTTAATTAGTTCTAAAAATAAACAAAAATTACATTTTGTTATCGGCAACGGAATTTTCAGTCGTGATAAATAAAAAAAATATTAAATTATCAGCGGCGGAAATATTCCGTCGGTGTTTAATAAAAAAAAAAAAAAAAAAACATTTAATTTCACCGTCGGAAATATTCCGTCGGTGTAATATTTCAAAAGAAAAATAAAAAATATTTTAATTTCCTTTGTCGGAATATTTAAAATGATTTGATAAATAAAAAAATAAAAAAATGATATATTTTCACCGGCGGAATATTTCCGTCATTGATAAAAAGATTTAGCGGCGGAATATTCCGTCGGTAAATCAACCGCCAAATTAGCGGCGGAAATAAACGAATATTCGAGGAATATTCGTTTTAGCGACGGAATTTAGCGGCGGAATTAAGTTGTCGCTAAATTTGACGCCAAAAATTTTCCGACGCTAAAGCCTATATTCCGCCGCTATTTAGCGACGGAATCTGTCCGTCGCTGATAATTCCGTCGCTAAATGACCTGTTTCTGGTAGTGACCTTAAGCTTTAGTTTCCTGCTTTAGCTCCCTCTATTTCCGTAAAAAAGAGATAGCGCTGCAAGCTTTACTTTCCAGGTTTAGCTCCCTCTATCTCCGTCAGAAAGAGATAGCGCCATAAGCTTTAATTTCCCGCTTTAGCTCCCTCTATCTCCGTCAAAAAGAGATAGCGTCGTAAGCTTTAGATTCCAGCTTTCGCTCCCTCTATCTCCATAAAAAAAGAGATAACGCTGTAAGATTTAGTTTCCAGCATTAGCTCCCTTTATCTCCGTCAAAAAGAGATAGCGACTTAAGCTTTAATTTCCAACTTTAGCTCCCTCTATCTTTGTAAAAAGAGAAAACGGTGTAAGCTTTAATTTCCAGCTTTAGCTCCCTCTATCTCCGTCAAAAGAGATTGCGTCGTAAGCTTTAGTTTCCAGCTTTAGCTCCCTCTATCTTCATCAAAACATATAGCGCCGCAAGCTTTAGTTTCCAGCTTTAGATCCCTCTATCTCCGTCAAAAAGAGATAGCACCGTAAGCTTTAGTTTCCTTCTTTAGCTCCCTCTATGTCCGTCAAAAAGAGATAACACCGTAAGCTTTAGTTTCCAGCTTTAGCTCCCTCTATCTCCATAAAAAAGAGATAGCGCTGCAAGCTATACTTTCAAGCTTTAGCTCCCTCTATCTCCGTCAGAAAGAGATAGCACCATAAGCTTTAATTTCCCGCTTTGGCTCCCTCTATCTCCGACAAAAAGAGATAGCGCCGTAAGCTTTAGTTTCCAGCTTTAGCTCCCTCTATCTCCGTCAAAAAGAGATAGCGCCGTAAGCTTAAGTTTCCAGCTTTAGCTCCCTCTATCTCCGTCAAAAGAGATAGCGTCGCAAGCTTTAGTTTCCAGCTTTAGATCCCTCTATCTCCGTCAAAAAGAGATAGCGCCATAAGATTTAGTTTCCCGCTTTAGCTCCCTCTATCTCCGTCTAAAAGAGATAGCGTCGTAAGCTTTAGTTCCCTCTATCTCGAAAAAAAGAGATAGCGCTGTAAGATTTAGTTTCTAGCTTTAGCTCCCTCTATCTCCGTCAAAAAGAAATAGCGTCGTAATCTTTAGTTTCCAGCTTTAGATCCCTCTATCTCCGTCAAAAAGAGATAGCACTGTAAGCTTTAGTTTCCTTCTTTAGCTCCCTGAATGTCCGTCAAAAAGAGATAGCACCGTAAGCTTTAGTTTCCCGCTTTAGCTCCCTCTATCTCCGTAAAAAAGAGATAGCGCTGCAAGCTTTACTTTCCAGCTTTAGGTCCCTCTATCTCCGTCAGAAAGAGATAGCGCCATAAGCTTTGATTTCCCGCTTTAGCTCCCTCTATCTCCGTCAAAAAAGAGATAGGGCCGTAAGCTTTAGTTTCCAGCTTTTGCTCCCTCTATCTCCATAAAAAAGAGATAGCGCTGTAAGATTTAGTTTCCAGCTTTAGCTCCCTTTTTCACCGTCAAAAAGAGATAGCGACGTAAGCTTTAGTTTCCAACTTTAGCTCCCTCTATCATTGTCAAAAGAGAAAGTGCTGTAAGCTTTAGTTTCCAGCTTTAGCTCCCTCTATCTCCGTCAAAAGAGATTGCGTCGTAAGCTTTAGTTTCCAGCTTTAGCTCCCTCTATCTTCGTCAAAAGATATAGCGCCGCAAGCTTTAGTTTCCAGCTTTAGATCCCTCTATCTCCGTCAAAAAGAGATAGCGCCGTAAGCTTTAGTTTCCTTCTTTAGCTCCCTCTATGTCCATCAAAAATAGATAACACCATAAGCTTTAGTTTCCAGCTTTAGCTCCCTCTATCTCCGTAAAAAAGAGATAGCGCTGCAAGCTATACTTTCAAGCTTTAGCTCCCTCTATCTCCGTCAGAAAGAGATAGCGCCATAAGCTTTAATTTCCCGCTTTGGCTCCCTCTATCTCTGACAAAAAGAGATAGCGCGGTAAGCTTTAGTTTCCAGCTTTAGCTCCCTCTATCTCTGTCAAAAAGAGATAGCGCCGTAAGCTTAAGTTTCCAGCTTTAGCTCCCTCTATCTCCGTCAAAAGAGAGAGCTTCGCAAGCTTTAGTTTCCAACTTTAGATCCCTCTATCTCCGTCAAAAAGAGATAGCGCCATAAGCTTTAGTTTCCCGCTTTAGCTCCCTCTATCTCCGTCTAAAAGAGATAGCGCCGTAAGCTTTAGTTCCCTCTATCTCCATAAAAAAGAGATAGCGCTGTAAGATTTAGTTTCTAGCTTTAGCTCCCTCTATCTCCGTCAAAAAGAAATAGCGACGTAATCTTTAGTTTCCAGCTTTAGCTCCCCCTATCTTCATCAAAATAGATAGCATTGTAAGCTTTAGTTTCCAGTTTTAGCTCCCTCTATCTCCGTCAAAAGAGATAGCGCCGCAAGCTTTAGTTTCCAGCTTTAGATCCCTCTATCTCCGTCCAAAAAGAGATAACGACATAATCTTTAGTTTCTAGCTTTAGCTCGCTCTATCTCCGTCAAAAAGATATAGCGCCGTTAGCTTTAGTTTCCAGCTTTAGCTCCCTCTTTCTCTGTCAAAAAGAGATAGCGCTGTAAGCTTTAGTTTCCAGCTTTAGCTCCCTCTATCTCCATCCAAAAGAGATAGCGCCGTAAGCTTTAGTTTCCAGCTTTAGCTCCCTCTATCTCTGTAAAAAAGAGATAATGCCATAAGATTTAGTTTCCTGCTTTAGCTCCCTCTATATCCGTTAAAAAGAGATAGCGTCGTAAGCTTTAGTTTCCAGCTTTAGCTCCCTCTATCTCCGTCAAAAAGAGATAGCGCCGTAAGCTTTAGTTTCCAGCTTTAGCTCCCTCTATCTACGTCAAAAGAGATAGCGCCACAAGATTTAGTTTCCAGCTTTAGGTCCCTCCATCTCCGCCAAAAAGAGATAGCGCCTTAAGCTATAGTTTCCCGCTTTAGCTACCTCTATCTCTGTCAAAAAGAGATAGCGCCGTAAGCTTTGGTTTCTAGCTTTCGCTCCTCTATTTCCATCAAAAAGAGATAGCGCCGTAAGCTTTAGTTTCTAGCTTTTGCTCCCTCTATCTCCATCAAAAAGAGATAGCGCCGTAAGCTTTAGTTTCCATTTTTAGCTCCCTCTATCTCCGTAAAAAAGAGATAGCACCGTAAGCTTTAGTTTTCAGCTTTAGCTCCCTCTATCTCCGTCAAAAAAAGATAGCGTCGTAAGCTTTAGTTTCCAACTTTAGCTCCCTCTATCTTTGTCAAAAGAGATAGCGCTGTAAGCTTAGTTTCCAACTTTAGCTCCCTCTATCTCCATCAAAAGAGATTGCATCATAAGCTTTAGTTTCCATTTTTAGCTCCCTCTATCTTCGTCAAAAGATATAGCGCCACAAGCTTTAGTTTTCAGCTTTAGCTCCCTCTATCTCCGTCAAAAAGAGATAGCGTCATAAGCTTTGGTTTCCAGCTTTAGCTCCCTCTATCTCCGTAAAAAAGAGATAGCGCCGTAAGCTTTAGTTTCCAGCTTTAGCTCCCTCTATCTCCGTCAAAAAGAGATAGCGTCGTAAGCTTAAGTTTCCAGCTTTAGCTCTCTCTATCTCCGTCAAAAGAGATAGCGTCGCAAGCTTTAGTTTCCAGCTTTAGATCCCTCTATCTCCGTCAAAAAGAGATAGCGCCATAAGCTTTAGTTTCCCGCTTTAGCTCCCTCTATCTCCGTCAAAAAGAGATAGCGTCGTAAGCTTTAGCTCCCTCTATCTCCATAAAAAAGAGATAGCGCTGTAAGATTTAGTTTCTAGCTTTAGCTCCCTCTATCTCCGTCAAAAAGAGATAGCGCCGTAAGCTTTAGTTTCCAGCTTTAGTTCCCTCTATCTTCGTAAAAAAGAGATAGCACCGAAAGCTTTAGTTTCCAGCTTTAGCTCCCTCTATCTACGTCAAAAGAGATAGCGCCGTTAGCTTTAGTTTCCAGCTTTAGCTCCCTCTATCTCTGTCAAAATGAGATAGCGTCGTAAGCTTTAGTTTCCAGCTTTAGCTCCCTCTATCTCCGTCCAAAAGAGATAGCGGCGTAAGCTTTAGTTTCCAGCTTTAGCTCCCTCTATCTATGTAAAAAAGAGATAATGCCATAAGATTTATTTTCCAGCTTTAGCTCCCGCTATCTCCGTAAAAAAGAGATAGCGCCGTAAGCTTTAGTTTCCAGCTTTAGCCCCCTCTATCTCCGTCAAAAATAGATAGCGCTGTAAGATTTAGTTTCCAGCTTTAGCTCCCTCTATCTCCGTCAAAAAGAGATAGCGTCGTAAGCTTTAGTTTCTAGCTTTTGCTCCCTCTATCTCCATCAAAAAGAGATAGCGCTGTAAGCTTTAGTTTCCAGTTTTAGCTCCCTCTATCTCCGTAAAAAAGAGATAGCGCCGTAAGCTTTAGTTTCCAGCTTTAGCTCCCTCTGTCTCCGTCAAAAAGAGATAGCGCCGTAAGCTTTAGTTTCTAGCTTTTGCTCCCTCTATCTCCATCAAAAAGAGATAGCGCCGTAAGCTTTAGTTTCCAGTTTTAGCTCCCTCTATCTCCGTAAAAAAGAGATAGCGCCGTAAGCTTTAGTTTCCAGCTTTAGCTCCCTCAATCTCCGTCAAAAAAAGATAGCGCCGTAAGCTTTAGTTTCCAGCTTTAGCTCCCTCTATCTTGGTCAAAAGAGATTGCGTCATAAACTTTAGTTTCCAGCTTTAGCTCCCTCTATCTCCGTAAAAAAGAGATAGCGCTGCAAGCTATACTTTCCAGCTTTAGCTCCGTCTATCTCCGTAAGAAAGAAATAGCGCCATAAGCTTTAATTTCCCGCTTTGGCTCCCTCTATCTCCGTAAAAAAGAGATAGCGCCATAAGCTTTAGTTTCCAGCTTTAGCTCCCTCTGTCTCCGTCAAAAAGAGATAGCGCCGTAAGCTTTAGCTTCTAGCTTTCGCTCCCTCTATCTTCGTAAAAAAGAGATAGCGTCGTAAGCTTTAGTTTCCAGCTTTAGCTCCCTCTATCTCCGTAAAAAAGAGATAGCGCCGTAAGCTTTAGTTTCCAGCTTTAGCTCCCTTAATCTCCGTCAAAAAAGATAGCGCTGTAAGCTTTAGTTTCCAGCTTTAGCTCCCTCTATCTCGGTCAAAAGAGATTGCGTCATAAGCTTTAGTTTCCAGCTTTAGCTCCCTCTATCTTCGTCAAAAATAGATAGCGCCGTAAGTTTTAGTTTCCAGCTTTAGCTCCTCTATCTTCGTAAGAAAGAAATAGCGCCATAAGCTTTAATTTCCCGCTTTGGCTCCCTCTATCTCCGTAAAAAAGAGATAGCGCCATAAGCTTTAGTTTCCAGCTTTAGCTCCCTCTGTCTCCGTCAAAAAGAGATAGCGCCGTAAGCTTTAGTTTCTAGCTTTTGCTCCCTCTATCTCCATCAAAAAGAGATAGCGCCGTAAGCTTTAGTTTCCAGTTTTAGCTCCCTCTATCTCCGTAAAAAAGAGATAGCGCCGTAAGCTTTAGTTTCCAGCTTTAGCTCCCTCTATCTCCGTCAAAAAGAGATAGCGTCGTAAGCTTAAGTTTCCAGCTTTAGCTCTCTCTATCTCCGTCAAAAGAGATAGCGTTGCAAGCTTTAGTTTCCTGCTTTAGATCCCTCTATCTCCGTCAAAAAGAGATAGCACCATAAGCTTTAGTTTCCCGCTTTAGCTCCCTCTATCTCCGTCAAAAAGAGATAGCGTCGTAAGCTTTAGTTTTCTAGCTTTAGCTCCCTCTATCTCTTTCAAAAAGAGATAGCGCCGTAAGCTTTAGTTTCCCGCTTTAGCTCCCTCTATCTCCGTCAAAAAATATAGCGCCACAAGCTTTAGTTTCCAGCTTTAGCTCCCTCTATCTCCGTCAAAGAGAGATTGGGCCGTAAGCTTTAGTTTCCAGCTTTAGCTCCCTCTATCTCCGTCAAAAGAGATAGCGCCGTAAGATTTAGTTTCCAGCTTTAGCTCCCTCTATCTCCGTCAAAAAGAGATAGCGACGTAAGCTTTAGTTTCCAACTTTAGCTCCCTCTATCTTTGTCAAAAGAGATAGCGTTGTAAGCTTTAGTTTCCAGCTTTAGCTCCCTCTATCTCCATCAAAAGAGATTGCATCATAAGCTTTAGTTTCCAGTTTTAGCTCCCTCTATCTTCGTCAAAAGATATAGCGCCACAAGCTTTAGTTTTCAGCTTTAGCTCCCTCTATCTCCATAAAAAAGAGATAGCGTCATAAGCTTTGGTTTCCAGCTTTAGCTCCCTCTATCTCCGTAAAAAAGAGATAGCACCATAAGCTTTAGTTTCCAGCTTTAGCTCCCTCTATCTCCGTCAAAAAGAGATAGCGTCGTAAGCTTTAGTTTCCAGCTTTAGCTCCCTCTATCTCCGTCAAAAAGAGATAGCGTCGCAAGCTTTAGTTTCCAGCTTTAGCTCCCTCTATCTCCGTCAAAAAGAGATAGCGCCATAAGCTTTAGTTTCCCGCTTTAGCTCCCTCTATCTCCGTCAAAAAGAGATAGCGCCGTAAGCTTTAGTTTCCATCTTTAGCTCCCTCTATCTCCGTAAAAAAGAGATAGCGCCGCAAGCTTTAGTTTCCAGCTTTAGATCCCTCTATCTCTGTAAAAAAGAGATAATGCCATAAGCTTTATTTTCCAGCTTTAGCTCCCTCTATCTCCGTCAAAAGAGATAGCGCCGCAAGCTTTAGTTTCCAACTTTAGCTCCCTCTATCTCCGTCCAAAAGAGATAGCGCCGTAAGCTTTAGTTTCCAGCTTTAGCTCCCTCTATCTCCGTCAAAAAGAGATAGCGCCGTAAGCTTTAGTTTCTAGCTTTAGCTCCCTCTATCTCCATCAAAAAGAGATAGCGCCGTAAGCTTTAGTTTCCAGCTTTAGCTCCCTCTATCTCCGTAAAAAAGAGATAGCGCCGTAAGCTTTAGTTTCCAGCTTTAGCTCCCTCTATCTCCATCCAAAAGAGATAGCGCCGTAAGCTTTAGTTTCTAGCTTTAGCTCCCTCTATCTCCATCCAATAGATATAGCACCGTAAGCTTTAGTTTCCAGCTTTAGCTCCCTCTATCTCCTTCAAAAGAGATAGTGCCGTAAGCTTTAGTTTCCAGCTTTAGCTCCCTCTATCTCCTTCAAAAAAAGATAGCGTCGTAAGCTTTAGTTTCCAGCTTTAGCTCCCTCTATCTTGGTCAAAAGAGATTGCGTCATAAGCTTTAGTTTCCAGATTTAGCTCCCTCTATCTCCGTAAAAAAGAGATAGCGCTGCAAGCTATACTTTCCAGCTTTAGCTCCGTCTATCTCCGTAAGAAAGAAATAGCGCCATAAGCTTTAATTTCCCGCTTTGGCTCCCTCTATCTCCGTAAAAAAGAGATAGCGCCATAAGCTTTAGTTTCCAGCTTTAGCTCCCTCTGTCTCCGTCAAAAAGAGATAGCGCCGTAAGCTTTAGTTTCTAGCTTTTGCTCCCTCTATCTCCATCAAAAAGAGATAGCGCCGTAAGCTTTAGTTTCCAGCTTTAGCTCCCTCTATCTCCGTCAAAAGAGATAGCGCCGTAAGCTTTAGTTTCCAGCTTTAGCTCCCTCTATATCCGTCAAATGATATAGCGCCGCAAGCTTTAGTTTCCAGCTTTAGCTCCCTCTATCTCCGTCAACAGAGATAGCGCCGCAATCTTTAGTTTCCAGCTTTAGATCCCTCTATCTCCGTCAACAGAGATAGCGCCGCAAGCTTTAGTTTCCAGCTTTAGCTCCCTCTATCTCCGTCAAAAGAGATAGCGCCACAAGCTTTAGTTTCCAGCTTTAGCTCCCTCTATCTCCGTCCAAAAGAGATAGCGCCATAAGCTTTAGTTTCCAGCTTTAGCTCCCTCTATCTCCGTCAAATGAGATAGCGCCGTAAGCTTTAATTTCCAGCTTTAAATCCCGCTATCTCTGTAAAAAAGAGATAGCGCCGTAAGCTTTAGTTTCCAGCTTTATCTCCCTCTATCTCCGTAAAAAATAGATAGCGCCGCAAGCTTTAGTTTCCAACTTTAGGTCCCACTATCTCCATAAAAAAAGAGATAGCGTCGTAAGCTTTAGTTTCCAGCTTTAGCTCCTCTATCTCCGTCAAAAAGAGATAGTGCTGTAAGCTTTATTTTCCAGCTTTAGCTCCCTCTATCTCCGTCAAAAAGATATAGTGCAATAATCTTTAGTTTCCCGCTTTAGCTCCCTCTATCTCCGTCAAAAAGAGATAATGTCGTAAGCTTTAGTTTCCAGCTTTAGCTCCCTCTATCTCCATAAAAAAGAGATAGCGCCGTAAGCTTTAGTTTCCAGCTTTAGCTCCTCTATCTCCGTCAAAAAGAGATAGCGCCGTAAGCTTTAGTTTCCAGCTTTAGCTCCCTCTATCTCCGTCAAAAAGAAATAGCGCCGTAAGCTTTAGCTCCCACTATCTCCGTCAAAAGAGATAGCGCCGTAAGCTTTAGTTTCCAGCTTTAGCTCCCTCTATCTCCATAAAAAATAGATAGCGCCGTAAGCTTTAGTTTCCAGCTTTAGCTCCTCTATCTCCGTCAAAAAGAGATAGCGCCGTAAGCTTTAGTTTCCAGCTTTAGCTCCCTCTATCTCCGTCAAAAGAGATAGCGTCGTAAGCTTTAGTTACCAGCTTTAGCTCCCTCTATCTCCGTTAAAAAAGAGATAGCGCCGCAAGCTTTAGTTTCCAGCTTTAGATCCCTCTATCTCCGTCAAAAAGAGATAGCGCCGTAAGCTTTAGTTACCATCTTTAGCTCCCTCTATCTCCGTCAAAAAGAGATAGCGCCGTAAGCTTTAGTTTCCAGCTTTAGCTCCCTCTATTTCCGTAAAAAAAGAGATAGCGCTGCAAGCTTTACTTTCCAGCTTTAGCTACCTCTATCTCCGTCAAAAAGAGATAGCGCTGTAAGCTTTAGTTTCCAGCTTTATCTCCCTATATCTCCTTAGAAGGAGATAGCGTCATAAGCTTTAGTTTCCAGCTTTAGCTCCCTCTATCTCCTTAGAAGGAGATAGAGCCGTAAGCTTTAGTATCTAGCTTTAGCTCTCTCTATCTCAAAAGAAATAGCGCCGTAAGCTTTAGTTTCTAGCTTTAGCTCCCTCTATCTCCATAGAAGGAGATAGTGTCGTAAGCTTTAGTTTCCAGCTTTAGCTCCCTCTATCTCCTTAAAAAGAGATAGCGCCGTAAGCTTTAGTTTCCAGCTTTAGCTCCCTCTATCTCCGTAAAAAAGAGATAGCGCCGTAAGCTTTAGTTTCCAGCTTTAGCTCCCTCTATCTCCGTCAAAGAGAGATAGCGTCGTAAGCTTAAGTTTCCAGCTTTAGCTCTCTCTATCTCCGTCAAAAGAGATAGCGCCGTAAGCTTTAGTTTCCTTCTTTAGCTCCCTCTATCTCCGTAAAAAAAAGAGATAGCGCCGTAACCTTTAGTTTCCAGCATTAGCTCCCTCTATCTCTGTAAAAAAGAGATAGCGCCGTAAGCTTTAGTTTCCAGCTTTAGCTCCCTCAATCTCCGTAAAAAAGAGATAATGCCATAAGCTTTAGTTTCTTGCTTTAGCTCCCTCTATCTCCATCAAAAAGAGATAGCGCCGTAAGCTTTAGTTTCCAGCTTTAGCTCCCTCTATCTCCGTCAAAAGAGATAGCGTCGTAAGCTTTAGTTTCCAGCTTTAGCTCCCTCTATCTCCGTCAAAAAGAGATAGCGCCGTAAGCTTTAGTTTCCAGCTTTAGCTCCCTCTATCTCCGTCAAAAGAGATAGCGCCGTAATCTTTAGTTTCCAGCTTTAGCTACCTCTATCTCCGTCAAAAAGAGATAGCGCCGTAAGCTTTAGTTTCTAGCTTTCGCTCCCTCTATCTCCATCAAAAAGAGATAGCGCCGTAAGCTTTAGTTTCCAGCTTTAGCTCCCTCTATCTCCGTAAAAAAGAGATAGCGCCGTAAGCTTTAGTTTCCAGCTTTAGCTCCCTCTATCTCCGTCAAAAAGAGATAGCAGCGTAAGCTTTAGTTTCCAGCTTTAGCTCCCTCTATCTCAGTCAAAAGAGATTGCGTCGTAAGCTTTATTTACCAGCTTTACCTCCCTCTATCTTCGTCAAAAGATATAGCGCCGCAAGCTTTAGTTTCCAGCTTTAGATCCCTCTATCTCCGTCAAAAAGAGATAGCGCCGTAAGCTTTAGTTTCCTTCTTTAGCTCCCTCTATCTCCGTCAAAAAGAGATAGCACCGTAAGCTTTAGTTTCCAGCTTTAGCTCCCTCTATCTCCGTAAAAAAGAGATAGCGCTGCAAGCTATACTTTCCAGCTTTAGCTCCCTCTATCTCCGTCAGAAAGAGATAGCGCCATAAGCTTTAATTTCCCGCTTTGGCTCCCTCTATCTCCGTAAAAAAGAGATAGCGCCATAAGCTTTAGTTTCCAGCTTTAGCTCCCTCTATCTCCGTCAAAAAGAGATAGCGCCGTAAGCTTTAGTTTCCAGCTTTAGCTTCCGCTATCTACGTCAAAAGGGATAGCGCCGCAAGCTTTAGTTACCAGCTTTAGGTCCCTCTATCTCCGTCAAAAAGAGATAGCGCCTTAAGCTATAGTTTCCCGCTTTAGCTACCTCTATCTCCGTCAAAAAGAGATAGCGCCGAAAGCTTTAGTTTCTAGCTTTCGCTCCCTCTATCTCCATCAAAAAGAGATAGCGCCGTAAGATTTGGTTTCCAGCTTTAGCTCCCTCTATCTCCGTCAAAAAGAGATAGCGCCATAAGCTTTAGTTTCCAGCTTTAGCTCCCTCTATCTCCATCCAAAAGAGATAGCGCCGTAAGCTTTAGTTTCCAGCTTTAGCTCCCTCTATCTCCGTAAAAAAGAGATAGCGCCGTAAGCTTTAGTTTCCAGCTTTAGCTCCCTCAATCTCCGTCAAAAAAAGATAGCGCCGTAAGCTTTAGTTTCCAGCTTTAGCTCCCTCTATCTTGGTCAAAAGAGATTGCGTCATAAGCTTTAGTTTCCAGCTTTAGCTCCCTCTATCTTCGTCAAAAGATATAGCGCCACAAGCTTTAGTTTCCAGCTTTAGATCCCTCTATCTCCGTCAAAAAGAGATAGCGCCGTAAGCTTTAGTTTCCATCTTTAGCTCCCTCTATCTCCGTCAAAAAGAGATAGCACCTTAAGCTTTAGTTTCCTGCTTTAGCTCCCTCTATTTCCGTAAAAAAGAGATAGCGCTGCAAGCTTTACTTTCCAGGTTTAGCTCCCTCTATCTCCGTCAGAAAGAGATAGCGCCATAAGCTTTAATTTCCCGCTTTAGCTCCCTCTATCTCCGTCAAAAAGAGATAGCGTCGTAAGCTTTAGATTCCAGCTTTCGCTCCCTCTATCTCCATAAAAAAAGAGATAGCGCTGTAAGATTTAGTTTCCAGCTTTAGCTCCCTTTATCTCCGTCAAAAAGAGATAGCGACGTAAGCTTTAATTTCCAACTTTAGCTCCCTCTATCTTTGTCAAAAGAGAAAACGGTGTAAGCTTTAGTTTCCAGCTTTAGCTCCCTCTATCTCCGTCAAAAGAGATTGCGTCGTAAGCTTTAGTTTCCAGCTTTAGCTCCCTCTATCTTCGTCAAAACATATAGCGCCGCAAGCTTTAGTTTCCAGCTTTAGATCCCTCTATCTCCGTCAAAAAGAGATAGCGCCGTAAGCTTTAGTTTCCTTCTTTAGCTCCCTCTATGTCCGTCAAAAAGAGATAGCACCGTAAGCTTTAGTTTCCAGCTTTAGCTCCCTCTATCTCCGTAAAAAAGAGATAGCGCTGCAAGCTATACTTTCAAGCTTTAGCTCCCTCTATCTCCGTCAGAAAGAGATAGCGCCATAAGCTTTAATTTCCCGCTTTGGCTCCCTCTATCTCCGACAAAAAGAGATAGCGCCGTAAGCTTTAGTTTCCAGCTTTAGCTCCCTCTATCTCCGTCAAAAAGTGATAGCGCCGTAAGCTTAAGTTTCCAGCTTTAGCTCCCTCTATCTCCGTCAAAAGAGATAGCGTCGCAAGCTTTAGTTTCCAGCTTTAGATCCCTCTATCTCCGTCAAAAAGAGATAGCGACATAAGCTTTAGTTTCCCTCTTTAGCTCCCTCTCTCTCCTTCAAAAAGAGATAGCGTCGTAAGCTTTAGTTCCCTCTATCTCCATAAAAAAGAGATAGCGCTGTAAGATTTAGTTTCTAGCTTTAGCTCCCTCTATCTTCGTCAAAAAGAAATAGCGTCGTAATCTTTAGTTTCCAGCTTTAGCTCCCCCTATCTTCGTCAACATAGATAGCGTTGTAAGCTTTAGTTTCCTGTTTTAGCTCCCTCTATCTCCGTCAAAAGAGATAGCGCCGCAAGCTTTAGTTTCCAGCTTTAGCTCCCTCTATCTCCGTCCAAAAAGAGATAACGACATAATCTTTAGTTTCTAGCTTTAGCTCGCTCTATCTCCGTCAAAAAGATATAGCGCCGTTAGCTTTAGTTTCCAGCTTTAGCTCCCTCTTTCTCTGTCAAAAAGAGATAGCGCCGTAAGCTTTAGTTTCCAGCTTTAGCTCCCTCTATCTCCATCCAAAAGAGATAGCGCCGTAAGCTTTAGTTTCCAGCTTTAGCTCCCTCTATCTCCGTAAAAAAGAGATAATGCCCTAAGATTTAGTTTCCAGCTTTAGCTCCCGCTATCTCCGTAAAAAAGAGATAGCACCGTAAGCTTTAGTTTCCAGCTTTAGCTCCCTCTATCTCCGTCAAAAAGAGATAGCGCCGAAAGCTTTAGTTTCCAGCTTTAGCTCCCACTATCTACGTCAAAATAGATAGCGCCGCAAGCTTTAGTTTCCAGCTTTAGGTCCCTCTATCTCCGTCAAAATGAGATAGCGCCTTAAGCTATAGTTTCCCGCTTTAGCTACCTCTATCTCCGTCAAATAGAGATAGCGCCATAAGCTTTAGTTTCTAGCTTTCGCTCCTCTATTTCCATCAAAAAGAGATAGCGCCGTAAGCTTTAGTTTCTAGCTTTCGCTCCCTCTATCTCCATCAAAAAGAGATAGCGCCGTAAGCTTTAGTTTCCAGTTTTAGCTCCCTCTATCTCCGTAAAAAAGAGATAGCGCCGTAAGCTTTAGTTTCCAGCTTTAGCTCCCTCTATCTCCATCAAAAAAAGATAGCACCGTAAGCTTTAGTTTCCAGCTTTAGCTCCCTCTATCTCGGTCAAAAGAGATTGCGTCATAAGCTTTAGTTTCCAGCTTTAGCTCCCTCTATCTTCGTCAAGAGATATAGCGCCGCAAGCTTTAGTTTCCAGCTTTAGATCCCTCTATCTCCATCAAAAAGAGATAGCCCCGTAAGCTTTAGTTTCCTTCTTTATCTCCCTCTTTCACCGTCAAAAAGAGATAGCACCGTAAGCTTTAGTTTCCCGCTTTAGCTCCCTCTATCTCCGTAAAAAAGAGATAGCGCTGCAAGCTTTACTTTCCAGCTTTAGGTCCCTCTATCTCCGTCAGAAAGAGATAGCGCCATAAGCTTTGATTTCCCGCTTTAGCTCCCTCTATCTCCGTCAAAAAGAGATAGGGCCGTAAGCTTTAGTTTCCAGCTTTTGCTCCCTCTATCTCCATAAAAAAGAGATAGCGCTGTAAGATTTAGTTTCCAGCTTAAGCTCCCTTTATCTCCGTCAAAAGGAGATAGCGACGTAAGCTTTAGTTTCCAAATTTAGCTCCCTCTATCTTTGTCAAAAGAGATAGCGCTGTAAGCTGTAGTTTCCAGCTTTAGCTCCCTCTATCTCCGTCAAAAGAGATTGCGTCGTAAGCTTTAGTTTCCAGTTTTAGCTCCCTCTATCTTCGTCAAAAGATATAGCGCCACAAGCTTTAGTTTTCAGCTTTAGCTCCCTCTATCTACGCCAAAAAGAGATAGCGTCATAACCTTTGGTTTCCAGCTTTAGCTCCCTCTATCTCCGTAAAAAAGAGATAGCGCCGTAAGCTTTAGTTTCCAGCTTTAGCTCCCTCTATCTCCGTCAAAAAGAGATAGCGTCGTAAGCTTAAGTTTCCAGCTTTAGCTCTCTCTATATCTGTCAAAAGAGATAGCGTCGCAAGCTTTAGTTTCCAGCTTTAGATCCGAACTACTATTCGGCTTGATTCCTCCCGAGGATACGTAGGTAGCCTTTCAAAGGTTCAGCCATCCGACCACATCGGTCACCCCCTTCCTTTACCATCTCCCCAGCGAGGTGCAAACTACGTTTCGGCTTGATTCCTCCCGAGGATACGTAGGTAGCCTATTAAAAGGTTCAGCCATTTGACCTCTTAGGTCACCTTTTTTCTTCCTTTAAAGCAAGGGACTCGTTTCTCTTCATCCTTTCCCCAGCGGATCCAGAACTACGATTCGGCTTGATTCCTCTTCAGGATACGTAGGTAGCCTTTACAAAGGTTCAGCCATTCGACCACCTTGGTCACCCAATCCCAATCCATCTCGGCAGTTCACCAGATTGGATTCTCAATTTTATCGACAACCCCACTTGCTTCGCAAGTACCGTTGCCGAGGGGCTTCTGTAAGTACCCAAATCTGGCTCATGCCTTCCAATCTAAGTTTTCTAGCAATTTCCCAAACTTTCATAAAGTTTAGGGGCAATTCGGGAACTTTTCAATACTTTCTAAGCAAGGAAGGACTGACTAGGAATAATAAATCTGGAAAGGACCTCGCTGGAAAGAAGCTTCCATTTCTGCCACCTTGCTTGTTTCTAGAAAAATCTGAGTCAACAGAAGATTGAGCCGCACGGCCTCTTTTAGCGCAGGGTCATGCCGTGCGGCTTCATTAGTAGCCTGGTAGAAGCCTATAAATAGATACCTTCTCTATCTCATTTCATATACATTTTTCATAGCAAGGTTACTCTGCATAAATCACATTTTCCTACTACTTATATCCTAATCCTAATCTATTCCTAATAGATTTAGCCCAAAGAACACTCATAAGAAGATAGAGAAGCACCAATATTGGTAAATCTTTCCTTCTTTCCACCTCTAAATAACTCTCATATTCCCTCATTTTCCTACTACTTGTTGATTACCCTTTATTATGATCTAAAGCTCCAATCTTTATTAGTTTATGATGTAAATCTATTCCCTCTCTCCCTAAGACAAATGATTCTATGGAGATCCTCTCCCTATGATGGACAAGATTCCACAAGTGGCTTGTCCTAGGGATGATCTACCAAGAGATGATGTCATTCCCTTTTATATTTATGTCTAAAAATGCAATCTTTATGTGTTAAATGTTCTCCCCTTCCCTAGATCTAGCTTTTCCTATGATTGTCCACCTATTGAGGTATTAAGGACATAGGGAAAGTCATAATGATCCAATCGTTATACATTTCTCTCTTAGATTAATGATCCCCCTTGTCCCTTTAGCATTCTAAAATGGTGAAATCAATGTAAAGACTCAATCTTTACATTGATTCTTCCACTTTAATGCCACAATTTCTTTATTCCTCCCCATGTCCCCAAGGTTGAAATCTTCTCCTAGGATTTTCTAAAGCCTATACAAGGCTTCAAAGACATAGGATGAATATAAAGATCCAACCTTTATGTCTTATTTCCATAGACACGTGGCTCATGGGCATTCTTGGAGCAAAGATTGGTGTAAAAACTCAATCTTTACACCAATCTAACCCCAAAATGCCATAAATCTTATTCCTTTGTAGAGATCAATGATTCTTGGTCCCAAGATCTCCTATGATCACTTGAGATAAATATACCAAAATGTCCCTATGAATCGCCAATATCTCAAGATGTAGGATTGATGGCCAAAGATTCATTCTTTTTCTAATACCTCATTCTTGGACTTAAATTTGACACTTTGATCACATTTGACTAAGTCCCCAATGAAAGTTAGATTAAAATATGCCAAGGTTCTCATGCCTAAATTGGTTGATTAATCTAATGGGAGGGTATAAAAGTCATGTAATGATGATCAAAAGTTCAAAATGAGTAGGGAATCAAATCCCTAAAAACATTGAATCCCAAGGCATCTTGAACAAAAACCTTCTAAAAATGGTTCCTACGTTCGGATAAAGACATAGCACATTCTTTCCTTCACTAAAAATCACACACACACACACTCTCACGAATTTTGGACCTTGGAAGACTTGCTTTTGCAAGGCTCCTTGGGTGAACGCCAAACGTTCTTCCCAAGGGGTAACTTAACCTACGGACCTAGTATCTTTTCCTTTTTTTCAAAGTTTTGAGGATTATCAAAATGGCGTGGCGACTCCATTTTTCATTAATTTGGTGTTTTCCAATGATGAGGTGACTCGGCCCTCAAAATGATACGCAAACTACCCATGCGGTATGGCAATGCGCGATTCGTGGGGTAATTCACAGTAGGACATCGTCAAAGAGGCCGAGGGGCCATGGAGAGGAGGTTGGATCTTCAAAGAAACTCCTCTGCCTACACACCTTCAACAATCAATCCGAATGAGTTGTATCCGGATGTGGGGGTGCACAATGCGAAGGGGAAAGCGAAAGTGGAGGTAAGAAATCAAATTTTGTCATTGATTCTTATTTGAATGATGTATGCTAGAACTAGGGTTTTTGGTTCTTGCGAATTTGGGGCTTTTGTTGTTGCCATGTTTATTTTGTGAAATTGATGTTGATTCGTTGAAATTGGATGCGTATGGATTGTGGGTATGTGATTTTTGTCAAAAAAAATGTGGAGTTTAGCTCTTATTTGTGAAAATAAAGTGCCTCTCCTTGAAATGCATGCTTCGGTAACTTGTACCTTGGTGGTATTTTTCTATGTACATTATTTTTTGTTGGAAAATTTGCCGTGTAGGAACGGACTTTGTGGGGAAATTGTGTGAGATTGTGCCGTATTTTGTGACCGACTTTTGTTGAAAATGTGTGTCGTGTTGGTACGGAATTTTGTGTTTGTAAAATGTGTGCTGTGTTGGTACGGTCTTTTTGTGAAAAATTGTATGTATATGGACGGACCCTTTTGTGAAATGTGTGGTGTACAGGGACGGACCCTTGAAAATGTGTGGTGTAGGGACGGACCCTTTGTGTGAAATGTGTATGTGTAGGGACGTACCCTTGAAAAATGTGTATGTGTAGGGACGGACCCTTTGTATGAAATGTGTATGTGTATAGGGACGGACCCTTGAAAAATGGTGTGTTGGTACGGTCTTTTGTTGTAAAATTACTGTGTTGGTACGGTCTTTTGTTGTATGATTATCGTGTTGGTACGGTATTTTGTTGTAAAATTGCCGTGTTGGTACGGTCTTTTGTTGTAATATTGTCGTGTTGGTACGGTCTTTTGTTGTAAAATTGCTGTGTTGGTATGGTCTTTTGTTGTAAGATTGCCGTGTTGGTACGGTGTTTTGTTGTAAGCTTGCCGTGTTGGGACGGTATTTGTGATGATATGTGTCATCATTTTCGTTTTTTTGTAGAGTGTATATTTGTTAAGTATCGTTATTGACGTACCTTTGCTGTGTTTACATGCAGGAGTGCCTTCGTCTGGGAAGGCGAAAAAGATGAAATCACGGGAGACCTAATCCTCGGAGGCTAGTTATTGAATCCGGGCTGAACGTGTTCGTTGAGAACCTGGCTGGGTTAGCGGAGACCCAAAAAAACAAGGGCATTTTTCTGGCCTTGTCCGAGTACTGGTGGGATACCACGCATACCTTTCACTTCAGCTGGGGGGGAGACGACGGTGACTCCCACGGATTTTTCCGCCATCACCGGGATGTCCTTCAAGGGGGAGTCGGTGAGATGGAGCGATCGAATGACTGAGGAGCATCTGATCGAGCTTTTGGGTTTGCGCCTTTTCCCCGCAAAGGCTTGGGCATGTTGTATCACGATGTGGAGGCGCAGATCACGGCCAACATCGGGGAGTACTGGCGAGATCCGGGGGAAGTGTCGGTGGAGCAGCTGGCGTGCTCATTTTTGTGGTTTGCTCTTTCCGAGACTTTGCTCTCGAATCATTCTTCCACCGCCCTTTTTCCTCTGCTTGAGAGTTTGGTGGATTTAGAGAGGGTATGTGATATTGCTTGGGGAGAGGCGGGCCTGGCCGAGCTCTACTTTACCTTGGACAAGTTTAGCCGGGGCGCGAGTGTAAGTACCCAAATCCAGATCATCAAAATCTGTTAGAAGTTAACCGGAATCCGTTAACTGGCCCGCTCCAGGTTAACCGGAACCCGTTAAGCTCCCCGTTGCCAAGCCAACGAGACGTCCCGGGACTGCCCCGTGCATCCTGACGTCAAAGCGTACTCAACACACGTCATTGCACGTAAAAGTACGGCTTTCCCTGAAAAATGCACTTTCCGGCACTTTCTGGGGGCGTTTCGGACATTTTCCGGACTGTTATTTTAAAAACGGACAAAACCGGGAACAATGGCACGAACTCCCACGAGCCTGGTGAGTCATGGGACACGTGGCTTGCATGCCACAGCTCCCTAGTCACCTTTCAATCAAATTCAGAGTGAAAAGACAAAAATACCCCTGGCATGCAGTCTCAGTTTGGCCGGACTCATTTGCAGACTTTCAGAAATTGCCAACAAGTCCCTCCAATTTCCAAAATTCACAAAACCCCCTGGATTTCACTTTAAGTCCGTCCGGACTCATGCTGAATTTTCACCTATAAATACCAAGGCTGTCAAAGCCATTTACAATAACAAAAAATCACTCCCTTTCACAAAAACCACACGGCCCAAACTGAGTTCCACTCCCCCCGAGCCCGGTTTTACCTCGTTTTGCGTGAAAACTTCGTATTTCGATCAAATACGACCCCCGCCACTTCAAAACACCGTTCCAAAAATACTTCCGTATCCCGTATACGTCCCCCGAGCCAAAGGTGCTGACCCTAGCCATAGGTAGCTCCCGCTCTCTTTAAAACTCTCGTTCCGTCTCGGTTTACGCGCCAGTCGCTACAACCGTTTCGAATGACACCGTTGAAATGTAGACGCCTCCGTCTAATGGGGTCCGATACGTTTTAGCCCCTAGATCCTCTTCTCTTCCCGTAAGAGAAGTAATCTCGGGTTAAAACGGCGTTCCGACCCCGTTCCGTTACTTTATGTCATTTACCAATTCCGGATCGTTTGATCCGTCGATCGTCATTTAAATTCCTGTTATTTACAAATTCCGGATTGTTTGATCCGTCGAATGTCCTTTACTTTCATGCAACTTTACAATTCCGAGCCGTTTGGCTCGTCGATCGTACTTTACAATTCCGGATCGTTTGATTCCGTTGATACCGCACTTTAAATACTGTCATTTACAAAGTCCGACCCGTTTGGATCGTGATAGTATTTACTTTTCAAAGTCCGAGTCGCAATCCGATTCGTTGATCGCAAAATCATTTAATACGTTTTTCCCGTAAAAATCGTTAACAATGTAATGCCCGGTTCAAAATCGGAGTTCGACCTTCGAACTCTCTTTCAAAACGCGCGAAATGACATTTGGCATCCAAACGCTCATCTTCAAACTCGAAATCCGACGTTTGACATTCAAACGCTATTTTCTTAAAATTCAACATTTGACACTTAAGATAAACAGTTAAAATCAGCATTCGCGCCACTTTTCCTAAAACTACAAAACCGACGTTTGTCATTCAAACGCTCGCCTTTTCAAACAAGATCACCTAATCAAAGTTTGACATTCAAACCAAGATTAACTTGTAATTCAAGCCCCCATTTCAAAATGCAAACACACACATGCACACGTTTTCGAGAAAGGTAGAAAGACTCGTCATACGAGGCATTTCGGGTGATCTCAATATACTCTTCCCGAAACGTAACGTGACCTCCGAACCTAACAATATTTGGTACTAAAAAAAGCTTTTTACTCGTTTTTGCTACCAATAAAAATGACCCCCTATTTTCAAAGCCTTTTTCTAAGTTTTTGTTCCATTAAAAACGACACCCTTTTTCAAACAATAGCCATTTTTCAACGTTTGGGCTCAAAATACAAAAACCGCGTGGCGACTCCTCTTCCTTCCCAAAAAGCGAGGTCTCAGACACCAACCCTCCGCGAAAGACAACCGCCTTTTCGCGCCCCCGCGTGAAAATCCCGGGTAATTTCAGTTGGCGACTCTGCTGGGGACTTGGATACTTTTTTCAAAACTGCCGATGTTTTCAAAAAAGCCTTCTGTGGGTCAAACTTTCGTTTACCCTTCCTTGTTTTCGTGTGCGTGTGTTACTTTAAACTGAATGTGCGCTCGCCCGAAAAATAAAAAAGAAATAAAAGGAGTCGCCACGCCATGCTTTTAGAGGTGCACTTTGAAAAACCTTTTTGAAAGAGAACGGGTTCGGGGGTCAGGTTACGTGTTGGGAAGAACCGAGAGTTCACCCAACACGCCTCGTCCGTAGACGAGTCTTTCTAATTTAGAATTCCAAATAATTCAAAAGAACGTGCAAACGATGATAATATGCAAGTGCGATAAACATGAATTTTATTGAATAAGCAAGATCATTACAACTTGTAGACCAATTGTCCGGGAAGCCACATCCCTTTACAGCAATAAGAACAGATTACAAAGGAGATCAGGTCCTCTGCAAAGGATCATCTCTGTCGTGTGACATAGGACTCCCTTGTCCAAATATGTCGCGTGACATCAATGGTCACTTTGCAGAGACTCACAACTAACAGATCACACAATCTCCATATGAACACAAAACTACAATTAAAACCAAATCTAGGCATTAAACAACATGAACATACTACTGAATATGAAGATAACCAAACTAAAATAAATTACAACAGAAACATGGTCCCTGCAGATGGTCATGACATGTCGCGTGACACAGGACTCCTCATGTCCAAATGTGTCGCGTGACATAGGGTTACCATCTGCAGGTACCTCAAAAACTGAGATGCAGATCCAACAGATGCACAACAATTATATCAGAACCAATAAGAACAACATGAATTAGGTACGAATTGAAAAAAGGATTGTGGATATGGGAGATCCACACTCCCTTGACATCTAAATTGCCAATCTAAGTAAATCACATCATAATCAAGCAATTGGACTCAAGCATAAACGATTTAAACAGAGAGATTGCAGTTGCCACTTGATAATCTAAGGCAGATGGAGCCTGATTATCAAGTGGAGAAGAAGGAAGAACAATTAAGCAAATAGATGAGAGAGAGAGAGGAGGAGAGATTAGTTAACCTTGTAGTCCTCAACTCTTACACCAAGTTAGGTGTAGGAGTCTTCAATTCAGCTTCTGAATGGAGATCTGAGCACGAACTGAGAGCTGAATTGGAAGATATGAAGTCTATGGGGAAGTAGGAGAGGAAATGGGTTGAAGAGAGGTGAAGGAATTGGTGAGGGAATTGGGTAGTTTTGTGAGGAAGGAGGAGAGAGAGAGAGTTTCTGAATGAATTTTAGCAGAGTGACTTTGGGAGGTTCAAATTCGTATCTAAAACTGAGAGGGGTAGGGTCTTATTTATAACTGCAGTCCATGGTAGCCTTGTGTCGCACGACGTAACGTAACCACTTTCCATGCCTCGACTTGTCGCGTGACACAAGGCGACCATAATCGTTTTTGGCGCCAAATCTGGTTCTGGAACCTTCTTGGATAATACCTAAAAAGTCCAAAACAAATTTATTCCTTTTAGGTCCCTTAGCCTGAGCAAAGTACAAAAAAGTACTTCCTTCGCGTGAAACTTATGAAATGTTTCCAAAAGTCTCGGGATGGACCGGGAATTTACCAAAATACCCCTAAATGCAATTTTATCATATTAAAATGCATCTGGAAAGGTCGCGAATTGGATTGGCATACTTACAGAGCCCCTCGGCAACGTCACTTATGGAAGAAGTGAGGTTGTCGATAAAATAAGACCCAATCCCAATGAGCGGCTGGGGAATAAGGCAGAGGGCTAGATGGTGATCTGGGGAATCGCATGGCTGGACCTTTTAAGAAAGGATTCCTACGTATCCCGGGGAGGGAATCAAGCCAAATCGTAGTTTGGACTATTAGGGGAGTCACCTGAGGACACGACTGTAGGGGGCGTTACCCAAGGACACGACTGTAAGGGGCGTCACCCAAGGACACGACTGTAAGGGGCGTCACCCAAGGACACGACTGTAAGGGGCGTCACCCAAGGACACGACTGTAAGGGACGTCCCCCAAGGACACGACTGTAAGGGGCGTCACCCAAGGACACGACTGTTAGGGGCATCACCCAAGGACACGACTGTAAGGGGCGTCACCCAAGGACACGACTGTAAGGGGCGTCACCCAAGGACACGACTGTAAGGGGCATCACCCAAGGACACGACTGTAAGGGGCGTCACCCAAGGACACGACTGTAAGGGGCGTCACCCAAGGACACGACTGTAAGGGGCGTCACCCAAGGACACAACTGTTAGGGGCATCACCCGAGGACACACTGTAAGGGGCGTCACCCGAGGACACGACTGTAAGGGGTGTTACCCGAGGACAGGACTGTTAGGGGCGTCACCCGAGGACAGGACTGTAAGGGGCGTCACCCAAGGACACGACTGTAAGGGGCTTCACCCAAGAACACGACTGTAAGGGGCGTCACCCAAGGACACGACTGTAAGGGGCATCACCCAAGGACACGACTGTAAGGGGCGTCACCCAAGGACATGACTGTTAGGGGCGTCACCCAAGGACACGACTGTTAGGGGCATCACCCATGGATACGATTGTTAGGGGCATCACCCGAAAGACACGACTGTTAGGGGCGTCACCCGAAAGACACGACTTTTTGCTTTTTAGGAAAGGAATTGACTGAGATGTGCTTTCATACATGTGTTGTGCTTACATGTAGCTGCCGGAGGGACTAATGCTACGGCTGATGATTGCGGCTGCCGGAGGAACTGATACTATGATTTATGTTGCTGTGGATCGATGTAGCTGTCGGAGGAACTTGTGCCATTGTTGATCTTTGCTGGTGTCGAAGAGAATCGGGCTACTGCTGCTGGGGATAAGTGTAGCTATTAAGTGAGGGGCAGTCTCTGTTGACGGTTGACTTTGGGATCTGGGACCTTGCCTGCTGGGCAGCGAATTCTTATTGACGGTTTGACGGTGGGGCCATTGATCTTGATGCGCACTGCTGGGGAGATTCAAATAGACATGGACTTTTTGTCTCGGCTCTGCTTTGAGGGACAATTTTTGAGGTCTGCTCAGTTAACTGTTGTACCTGCGGGGAAAACGACACTCGAAACACTACAATCTAACTATGCTATTTTGTTAGCAAGGATTAAATTACGTTAGTTTGTTTGCAAGAGTCTGTTCGTTCCGGGAAAGAAGGGAAAGGACTACGATTTATTGTATTGACAGGTCGGCTTCGCCGGGTTTATACATGAGATTATGGAATTGTTTTGTGTAATTTTGTATGACATATGTATGAGGGTTCGTATGCATTTGAACTGATAAATGTGCGCTCGCCCGAAATTTGGTTATTTCGAAAAAAAAGAAAGGAGTCGCCACGCCGTTTTAAGAGGAAACATTGAAAACCTTTTGAGAGAGAAAATATGGGTTCGGGGGTCAGGGGTCGGTACTACTGCGGTTGGCTAGTAGCTGCCATTGGTGCCAGGTTGTAGCTGTCGGAGGGTCTCATGCTGCAACTGGTATTTGCGAGTAGCTGCCGGAGGGTCTCATGCTATCGCTGTTGATGAGTTGTAGCTGCCGGGGGGTCTCATGCTGCAATTGATATTTGCGAGTAGCTGTCGGAGGGTCTCATGCTATCGCTGTTGATGAGTTGTAGCTGCCGAGGGGTCTCATGCTGCAACAGGTCTTTTGTGGATGCCGGAGGGACTCATACCACTTTGTTGATGCAGGGTAGCTGCCAGGGCTCTCACGCTACTGCTGCTGACGGGTTGTAGCTGCCGGAGGGTCTCATGCTGCAACGGGTCTTTTCTGGATGCCAGAGGGACTCATACCACTTCTGTTTCTGCAAGGTAGCCGCTGGGGACTCACGCTACCGTTGCTTCTTTCGCGGATGCCTGGAGGGACTCATACCACTTCTTTTGCTCACTGGGATAAGTTGTAGCCGCTGGGGGTCTCACGCTACTTCTTTTCGCTTCCGTTGTTGTTCTTTTTACATTTGGTTATGTCGCTGGACGGTTTTTGTTGATTGTTTGCTTTTCTTTTGGTGTCCTGAGCTTTGCTTGGGAAGCTGGGGATTCTGCTTTTATAAGTGTCTCGAGGCTGCTGATCTTTGAGATTTTTGTTTTGGTAAGCCGGGAACTCTGCTTTTTGGGGAGTTGGCTTCTTTTGGATTTTTGCCTTGGGGCCGTTGATCTTGCTGCGCTCTGCTTGGGAGACTATCACAGATATGGGCTTTTTGCCTTGGGTCCGTTGATTCTATTGCTTTTGCTTAGTAAGCCAGGGACTCTGCTTTCTGGGGAGTTGGCTTTTCGGTGCTTTGGGGCCGTTGATTCTGTTGCACTCTGCTTGGGAGACTATCACAGACACGGGCTTTTTTGTTCTCTTCTTTTTTTGGGCCTGAGGGCCAGTCTTCGAGGTTTTGTGTGACTCGGTTGATCATTGTACTTGCAAGGGAGTCTGCAATCAACTCTAAGCGCTGCATCTAACTAAGCTATCTTGTTAGCAAAGATTAACCTATGTTAGCTTGTTTGCATGAGTCTGTCTGTTCTGGGAAGGAAATGCGATCATTGTGTTAAAAGGTCGGCTTTGTCAGATTTGTGCATGAGGTTTTGGGACTGTCTCGGATAGGTGTGTATAGCAGAGGTCCTCTCCCGTGTATTTTCATGGGTGTGTATATGATGATAAGAAGTGTATTATAGCAACGACGAGTTGGAAAATGCTCTGGGGTAACCACTGCAGTCTCTTCTACCCTGTCTGTTATCAACACATATGTGTCCCCCGACATGCTATGTCTGCTTGGCCTTTTGTGTCGCACGACTGAGAGAGACTCATAACAGGTCCTTTTTAAAGTCGGTTCAGGCTTCACTTGCAAACATTGTCTTCTTAGTAGAGGGAACCAGCAGCCCCTATTTGGCAAATAGGTGAATTCTTTGGCCAAGACTGGTACTTTTGGCTGCAATGGAGCATTATATCAGGGAAATAGCTTCTCGGGAGCATCAATTCCGCCAAGATTTCCTCGAAATTTCACATTATCACCGGGCTGCATCTCGCTTTTGGGACTCAGAGCGGCATGTATTTACTCTGTCATACAATGATTTGACCCCAACCATGGAAGACTTTAGGGCATTGATGTGCTTGGTTAAGCGGCGCTTTAGCATTCCCACGGGACGGTCGGCTCTGGTTGTGGAGCGCTTATCGGACTTCTAAGGTCTCTGGCCGCTGTGGATCAAAGTGTGTTGTCTATGATTCCCAGGTGACGGGTCCATAGATTTGACTCGGGATGGCAAGGTTACGCTTGTCTAATCCCGAGCTGTTCGACCTTTCCACCTCTTTGGATATATTCATGTTGTTTACCCTATCGGCTCACTACTTCTGCAAGGATATGCCGGAGTCCGTCCAGGTATGTTGTTGGAGATTGTCGACAACTTAGGGGTGATCGAGGTGCGATCTTCGTCAAATTCAATCCGGCCAAGGGGAGATGGACATTGTACCACTGTTGCTGGCTAAGACCTACCATGGCATTGACAGGTTAGCAGGGGGATCGGATTTTATGGGAGCAGGCAGCCCCAGCTTGTTGTCCTTGTGGTTTTCTGAGAGATTAGGCTTGATCATACCACTTCCAAGAGGTCAAAATGCTATGCGCCTGGTGATGTGGGCAACGCAGAGAGTGCCGAGGGATGAGGCCGTTGATAATCGGGCAAATTAGATTGGCATGATAGTGACGTGGACAACCGACTCTGAATTTTTGGATTCCTGCGTGGAAGTTACATACTATGAGAGACGTTCAGGAGGGGCCGTGATAGTCGACTACAGTGCTTGCATGTATCTTCTTCTCGTATCCCATCACCGGGTGACGTGCAATATAGATACCCTCAAAGAATTGTCCGGGATTTGAGAGACAGGCCGATGAATGATGCCGTTTCAATAGTTATGACCGAGCCCTGCACTATGCAATTTTTCAATAAATCCTTCGAGGGTTTCCTTCCCACATGGACGCTTCTCCGTCGTGCAAAAGTGGTTTACATTCTTGACCACCGAAAGTACCCGATTTTGGTATGAGAGCAACAGGATCCTGCATACTTGGCTATAGAGGCTCGCCGTCGGGATACTTAGGAGCTGAATACTCATCCAGCCGATCTTTCCGAGATACAGAGGCCCGAGGGAATCCAGATAAATGTCCGGCGATGTTGCCGAGGATTAAGGCAAGAAATTCGGAGAGCCGCCCGAGGGATGATCCAGTAGGTGAGTGCATGCAGAGAGGCCTTGCGACAAGAGAGAGCCGCTGTGGTTTGAGGAGACCGGTCCGATTGAACCACCGACGCGCGTTATTCCTGAGTTAGGATGGGATCAAACTGACTTATTCGACATTCCTAAGCCAAAGACCTCCCGGGGACCAAGGAAGAGGAAAAACAGAGGTACGAG
The DNA here is from genome assembly GCA_022495995.1 of Adenophora triphylla var. japonica. NCBI lineage: Eukaryota > Viridiplantae > Streptophyta > Magnoliopsida > Asterales > Campanulaceae > Adenophora > Adenophora triphylla. The sequence goes on along the minus strand of JAFEMH010006308.1, from coordinate 83,236 downwards.
TTCGGGAGCGGGACGAGCATCTAGACACCTTTCTCGAAAGATAGAAGACTCCTTATTTTTCTTTTGCTTGTACTTTGGGAGTAGAGATTTATTTTTATGGAATTTGAGTATCCCTTGATTACCTTAATGCGTACAAAATGGATGTTTGAAATGTTTATTTCTCTTTTATTCGCAAAGAAGTTATTTCGAGTCAAAAGTAGGTCGTGCTTGAACTCATCAAAAAGAGTATTAACTCAAAATGAACCTTTGAAAAACCTTAGGACTATAATCAAAACACATTTTGGCAAGACATAAGATTTTGCAAAGATTTTTAGACCGAACCACAAGTGGTTGCCTACGTTCCCTTTGTAAGAGAACTAAGGGGCTCAGTCTCCGTAGTTCGACTCAATCCACTTTTGTGTTTAAAGAAAGGGGAAGACAGAGGGGGACTTAGTGCAACCCTGTTTTTTACCTAGAACGCCCTTTTAGGGCTTTCGGTCTAGCTGGGTATATTCTTTAGCACCGGGCGCGTGCCTTATTTTTGCATGGACTGCCTTTTGAGAGGTTTTCAGTCTCATCTGGGACAATTTTGTTGCGCCTTTATTTTCATTTCTTTTTTCTCTTTTTTTTTATTTTATTTAGAGGGGGAAAAGACTCAATCACACATAATACCTCCGCAACTTGCCGCCGTTGACGGGGTGCAAAAACGGGTTACCATCCAGATCTGTCAGCTGCATTGCTCCTCCGAAGAATATCTTCTTTACTAGAAACGGTCCGACCCAGATAGGTGCCCACTTGCCCAATGCACCGCTTTGATTTGGCAGGGCTTCATCTTAGAGAACCAAATCACCAACTTGATGTCTCTCGGGCTTCACTTTCTTGTCAAAAGCACGGACCATTCTTTCTCGGTACGCCCGGCTATGCTCCATGGCTTTCAATCTGCGTTCATCCAACAGGGCCAACTCATTGTATCGACTTTGGAGCCAATCGATCTCATTTATCTCATTCTCGAGCAACACCCCGAGGGATGGAATCTCTAATTCAATGGGCATAATGTCCTCCATTCCATAGGTTAAGGCGTATGGGGTTGCACCGAGCGGTCCGAATTGAAGCGGTAGCCCCACAATGCTAAATGTAGCTTTTCCGGCCAATCCCTTCCTCGCTCGGCCATCTTCTTTTATGATCCTTTCCAAGCTCTTATTGGCGCCTTCAACAAAGACCATTTTCATCTCGCGGTCTCGTATGGTGAAGATTTATGTGACGTTTGACCCATCGTATTCCGTGAGTAACCGATCGGTTTCTCCTTTGAAATGGGTTCCATTATGCCGAAATAATCTCATTTGGGACTCCGTAGCGGCAGAAGATCCTGCTTCCTTTATGACAGCGAGCCACCTTCTTGGGCCGTGAGTACTTTGTAAGATGCATCTTCTACCCACTTTGTGAAGTAATCTCACGCAACCAATACGAAATGAATGTCCATTTACTCCCAGTGCGAAGTTATTTTCCCAATGACATCAATCCCCCATGTTGCGAAGGGCCTGTGGCAGAGGGAGTTGTCATACAATAAGGAGATCATGAGGAGGGATATGGTTCGATTGGAGAATCGCCGGCATTTGTCACAAGTTCGCACAAATTGAATACACCGGCCATAGTAATCCGTAAGTAACCTGGCCCGATGATGCTATGCATGAGAGATCGAGCGTTCATATGAGGTCCGCAGCGCCATTGTGAACATCTTCCATTACTTTTCGATCCTTTTCTTTGCTGATACAGAGCAGGAGAGGGGAACCTTCTCTTTTCTTCCACAACTCATTGCCAAGTATGACGTACTGAGCCGATAGCCTTTTCAAAGCTTGCAGACTCTTGGCATGAATACCTTTTAGATCTCCTTCTTTATTGACAGTGGAAAGATGCCTCGCCATGCTTGAGGTATTGGAAAATCCGACTATACCATTGCTCACCGACGGTTTCGATCTCTATTTCACAACAGTATGTGATTCTCTCGCCTACTACCAACCCCCGAACGGTTTAATTGACTTTCCTTCTGGGATCTCTACCAAGGAGGCCAGAGTAGCTAGGGCATCGACAAATCTGTTCTTATCTCGTGGCAGGAATTGGAATGACACTTCCTTGAACTGACCGACGAGCTCTGCAATGTAAGTGTGATACTTCTGGAGACATGGATATGAGGTTTTCCATCTGTTAGCGGCTTGATTGATTATCAATTGGGAATCACCGAACACTTCTAACTCATCCACATGTCGTTCTAGGGCGCCTCAAGACGGCTATGCAAGCTTCATACTCGGCCGCATTGTTGGTGACCGAGAATTCACTTGATAGCAATGGGGGTATGCATATCATTCGGGTCTACCAGTACCATCCCGATTCCATTACCTCTTTTGTTTGTTGCGCCGTCGAAGAATAACTGCCATCTATTGCCATTTTCTATAACAAGAATCCCTTCATCTGGAAACTGGAGATCCGGTCGCTTTGGGGTTACATCGGGTCCTTTGCTCAGACTGGGGAAATCGGGCCAAATCGATCCGCTGTAGCTTGTCCCTTGATTGACTTTCGAATCACATATTTGATATCAAACTCGGCCTAAGAAGAAAGTCCATTTTGCCAACTGGTAGAAATGTTGCCTCTATCACCTTGGAACAGGTATCTCGATTGGGTCCATCTTGGAGACCAGATGTACCGTGTGGGATAATATATAATGCTTCAATTTTCCGACCACCTGCACTGTAGCCGCGCATGTCTTCTCAAGGGCAAAGAGTAATTCAACTCACTACCTTGGAATTTGTGGTCGACAAAATATATGGCATTTTCGACTTTGAGTCCTTCTTCTTCTTGTGCTAGCATGGCTCCAATAGCCGTGTCTCATGACCGTCGCATATAGCAAGTAAAGGCTTGCTCCCATGAGGTGGGCAAAGGATAGGAGGATTGACGAGGTAAGCTTTGATCCTTTCGAAAGCCAGTTGGCATTCCTCGTTCCAAACCACTTCCTGATTCTTCTTCAATAACTTAAAGATTGGCTCACATATGGAGGTCAGCTGGTTGATGAATCTGCTGATGTACTGCAGACGGCCCATGAAACCTTTCACTTCAGAGACAGTTCTGGGTGGCTTCATCTCGACAATCGCTTTGACTTTTCTGGGATCTACTTCGATGCCTCTCTCTGTGACCATGTAGCCCAAAACTTTACCCCGGATAACCCCAAAAGTACACTTGGCGGGATTTAGCCTCATAGAATGTTCCCGGAGTCTGTTGAAGAACTTCCTTAAATCCTTGAAGTGCTGCCCGTCCGACCCTTTTGAGTGAATAATCATATCGTCCACATACACTTCAATCTCCTTGTGGATCATGTCGTGAAACAGGGTAGTGACGGCTCTCTGATAGGTAGCCCCAGCATTTTTCAACCCAAATGGCATCACAGTGTAACAATAAGTACCCCATGGAGTTGTAAATGCTGTTTTGTCTTGATCTTCCTCAGCCATTTTAATCTGGTTATAACCCGCAAAACCATCGACGAAAGATTTGACCTCGTAGTTCGCGGTTGCATCTACCAGCATATCAATGTTGGGCAAAGGGAAATCATCTTTGGGACTAGCCTTATTAAGGTCCCGGAAGTCTACACAAACTCGAACCTTTCCATTCGCTTTTGTAACCGTGACTATGTTTGCCAACCAGGTCGGATATTCAATTACTTTGATGAAGCCTACCCGTAAGAATTTCTCAATCTCTTCTTTCACCTGCAAGGAACACTCGGGTTTTTATCCGCCTCAACTTCTGCTTGATCGGCTTAATTTCTGGGTTTAGAGGTATCCGATGCTCAACGATAGATGAATCCAGACCGGGCATATCCTTGTAGGACCAGGCAAAAACGTCCATAAATTCTTTAAGCAACTCAATCAAAGCAACCCGTTCATCTCCGGAGAAGAAGCTACCAATCTGTGTTTCTTTGGGTTCTTCAGCTGTTCCCAGGTTCACCGTCGTCAATACCTCATCGACAGCTTGGGCCCGACTTTCCTTTTGCTCGCGAACCTGCTTTGAATTATTTTCTAAAAATTGATCATTTATTGAGTCTGCATTATCTTCAATTGAATCTGGCTTAATTATTTTTAAATCTTGATGATTAATTTTAGTTAAGCGTTCAATTGTTAGATTGGCAATCACAGGATACTCAGAAAGATCGACCATTTTATTCAAGGCGTAGGGAAAAACAGTGTTTACAACTCGAAGATGGTCTTCTGTCGTGAGGACATCGGACCGATAGAAGGACTCAAATTCAATCACAAGGGACTCTGGGGACTGACTCAGGACACGAGGAACAAATTTAAACTCGGGTGGACAGGGACGTGGTTTGAGCCCAAGCTTTCCAATCATAGTCTCCCTGCCTGCAACCGGCCCCCGGAATGAAGTCCAGTTCTGTAGCGGCCCCTCTGTGATGGTCTTCAAACTATTCAGGTCTGCAACTGGTCCCTTCTCAAAATCCACCACAGCTATCACCTCACTATCAGAGGAAAGGTTAATCAAATCTCCGAGATCTTCAACAATCCCTTCTGCAGGCAACTTCTCTGTAGATACACCACCTTCGGGTTCGGCCAGTCCCTGATTCTCAAACAATTATGCCAACTCACTGTCAATATCTAAAGGGTCTACCCCATGGATTTTGTGCACAACATATTCATCCAAAGCAAGCTTCTCAAGATGGTTCACATAATCAGGTCCCCAGAGATGGTAACTGTTCTCGTAGGTGGCGGTCACACCTGGCCTTTTGTGCAAGTTATCTAACATTTCCTTCATCAGACTCTGGCTATTGGAAAGCCTCCAAGTTGTTCTCACTCTTTCTTCCATTTGGCTCAGCTTCGGCTCTGGGCAAACAAACATTTCTCCATCATCCTTGACAAAGTGTTGGTTCAAAGACCAACTGTACGGGCGCATCTCAGGCCTTTTGTACCTCTTTCCAGAAGCTGAGGTCATCTTTTCTTTAAACGCTTCAGTCTTATCGTACGCTTTATCTTCCTTCGTCATTACGAACCCTAGGCCTCGCCTATTCCTCTTGGCTTCTGGCACCAAAAGCTGACACGGTCCCTGTTGACGTTTTCCCAGCCCCAGACCAGGGATATAGCTCATACCCCTCAACATTTTCAACACAGGGGGAATCTTGTCTGAAGTCGTCGTCAAATCTATAGTGCAGACCTGCCCTTTAGGTTTCTCAATTGTGAATCCACTAAGCATAGGGTTTTCCTGGTCGAGCTTGATTTCCATCACTGGTACGGTGTTGGTATTGGTTTCCCCGATCGTAACGCTATCACCATAGATGGTTTTTAGTACTCCATCTTGCACAAATTTTAAACACTGGTGAAGAGTGGAGGCTACCGCTCCAATCTCATGAATCCACGGTCTGCCCAATAATGCTGAGAATGTGACCGGAATATCGATAACTTGAAAGTCTACCACCATTTCTTTGCCCCCAAACATCAAATTCAGAGAGACTATTCCCAACACTGCCCGGGATGTGGAATCGTAAGCCTTTATGGTTTGATTGGATGGTTTAAGGTTTTGTGCATTAATGTCCAACATACTCATCATTTTAGCAGGGAGCACATTCATAGCCGACCCATTATCTACCAACACGTGGGGAATCCGCCGTCCTTCCAGGGGTACCGTGATGTGTAGAGATTCGTTATGCTTCGCACCAAAAACAGGCAGGTCAAGATCCGTAAAAGTAATGATATTCCCATACTGGGCAGTCCCGATTAACCGACAGGCTTCGTCTGGGGTGGCATTGACAGACACTTTCGTTTTGGCCAGGGCCTCTTCTAACTTCAGTTTATGAGGGTAGGAGGATGTAAGTAGAGACCATAAGGAGATATCGGCTTGTGTTCTCTTCAGCTGCGTCAAGATTGGATCTTCCTGAACTTCTTCATCTCCTGCCGGTTTGTATGGATTCTGAGAGGACTGGGGATGCGCAACTGCTTTACCTTTCCCGGACGGACCTATGTCATTTACTCCCAACATCCTCCCTGACCGAGTCAACAAATTAACTTCTTGATCTTTCTCAACCACAAAATCTTTACTGGCCTCCTTGAGCTCTGCTAGCGAAATCGGGACAGGACGAGTTCTATATGGCCATGCCGCCTGCCTTATCTCATTTATAGACAATGGAGCCTCTACATTAGCCGCTATCCTGAGTTCCTCTAGAGAGATTGGGGAATCCCTAGGAACCATGGAAGATATGGTGTTGGCAATCAAACTCTCTTCATAATCGTCATAATCAACAGTATTATTCAAATCATACAGATCGTCAAGATACAAAACATAGCAGAAATTATCTTTCATTTCATCAGAACAAGAGATTACATCAGTCACATCCTTACTACAATCATCACTAACCTTTCTATCCATGGGTTCTCCAAATTCTATTACATTAACAAAATAGTCTTGGCCAAAATCCATGAGATTCACAGTGTTGTTAGGCAAGGGGTTGTTGACGACATTAGGACGAGGGGACGTTTCAATCTTCTTTTCATTTACCAACCCTTGGATAATCTTTTTGAGCGAGAAGCAAGTATTGGTGGTGTGCCCCGGAAACTGGTGGAACCGACAATATTTGCTTGTATCCAGATTGGGATTAGGATTCGCAGGTCTGTAGTTCTCCAACGGCTTTATCATCCCAGTCCTGAGTAATCCATTGTAGACCTCCTCTGTAGTCATACCCAAATCATCAAACTTTCTCTGTTGCCTTGGCTGAAATCTTCCACTATTAGAACCACTATTTCCCCCTCCTTGCAGGTTGTTGACAATGTTATCTTTAACTATTTCTCTTCCTTTTGGTGCCATGGCGGAGACTGGGTTTGCTGTCCGGTATCTGAAACCTCCACTACCACTGTTTCCACTAGCATTCGCGTTCGGGGTTTGATTGAACAATCTATTCTCACTTCTAGCTCCCATTCCGACCATCTCTCGCAAATCCGGATACCAACCTTTCCCGATGGCTTCCCTGAGTACTGGCTTCACACATGACAAGAAGATATCCTTTTGGTCCTGAAGGGGAATGGGTTAAACTGACTCGTTAAGCTTAGCATTCCAACGCTTATAAAATTCTGTAATTGATTCATCAGCCTTCTGGATAGTCCCCACTAAATCATCCCGGGTAGTACGCCATTCTAAGTTGCCTCTGTACTTCTCCAAAAAGGTTTCCGTAATCTGGCTCCAAGTAGAGCAGCATTCTTGTTTCAGGGCCAAAAACTATGTGAGAGCTGGTCCTTTCAAAGTCAAATGAAAGTGGGACACCATAAACTCAGGCGTGCAGCCCATCGCTCCCATAGTCATTACATAAGTATCCACATGCGTTTTCGGACAAGCAGTACCATCGAAGTTCATTTTCGGCATCTTGAATTTGTGAGGCAAAGGCGTTACTTGGGTTGGATCCACCACTTTGAGACCGCTAGAACCCACAGTCAGTCTGTCTATTTGCTGTTGCATTTACTTCAATAAGGCCGTTACTTTTGGGGTTAAACCTGGAATCTGGGGGATAGCGGGAGCTACTGTTGAAGATGGTATGGGGAAATCCGAATTGGGCCCAACGGGCAAAGCGGCTGGTGGGAGACCGAGGGTACTGGGGATACCAAGATTACTGTCCAACAAACTAACAGAGCTGGGAATTCTGTTCCCGTACATATCATAGCCATTAAACTGCATGCTGGGGTTCTGGGAACTGTATTGCGCTGATTGACCTCTGATTTGACCAAAAGAAGAGAATCCTGTACTGACACACGGAGCTGAATAGGGGGTAGAACCATAAAGATGTTGAGTAAGGGGAGAACACACTGCGGGTTGAGAAAAACTGCCTTGGGCCTGAAACTGCTGATACCTCGGAATACTATCTTGGCAAATCTGGTTCCCTGAGAGACGGTACTGACCATTCGGCTGCACATTATACTGACCACCCTGATAGCCGTCGGGATACACACTGAACTGAGGTTGGGAGTAACTGGCTTGGAACTGAGACCCATACTGAACCTGTGGCATCGGGAGAGACCTTTGGGAGTCGGAGAGGAAGTGAGATCAAGGAAGTTCACTGGATGACCACCACTCTTGCTAGGACCTTGCTGAGCCACATGGTTATATTCTTGGGAAGAAGGGGGAGAAAACTTTCCTTGGACACTCATGATCACTCCTGGTGATGGCATTTGCTCGGGGCGCGGGACATAGCTTGTGTGAGGAGGTATAGCATTGTAACTGAGTGGAGCGGGCTGGATAGGAGAAACAGATCCAATTTTGTTATTGCCCTCTTCAGTAACTTCTTCATAGGAACCATCTTCTCTACGGAGCACTGCTATTCCCCGGGCTCTCATGGCCTCAACAAAGCGGTTATGAGCCTCTTCTTCTCGGATTTTGGCATTCTGAGCTGACAGGCGGGCCTCACGCTCCCTAGTCAAAGCGGCTTCCAGATTCATCCTTAACTCATCTGTAGACAGATCATTCAAGCTTGGTTGACTCAACGGACCCGACCCTCCAGCAGACTGAGCGGAAAACACATCTCCATTTCCTGACATGCTTGATTCTGTACTGACTAAAGCTTCAGAAACTGCTTGAACTTCTTTGACAACCCGAACTAAACGAGCTCCCGGTACGAATGATCGACTCCAACTCGCCGTAGCTACGGGGGTATATATGAGTTTATAAGGTAGGAAAAGAGGAGGACGTACGGGAGAGGGAGAAAAAAAAGGAGAACAGACTCGCGCAAACAAATTATTTATCTTCAAGTATAAATCAGTGGTTTAAATCCTAGGAACGGTTGGGAAAGGCTAACCCTTAATTTATGCACACTACACCTTGGGGAACCCTAGGGACGCATCATCCACAAATACACCAAATGCATTGATTCAGAATTAATAACAGGCGATAATACCTAAACAAAACCAAAGCATTTATGAGACGAACGAGCAGCCCCAATTTTGGAAAAATTTGGGCAGCATAACGGGTATTTCCTGAAGAATTCCAAGGAAAAATCCGGCATGACCTCTCGTCGGTGCACGTTGACAAAGCGACATGATCTCTCGTTAGAACATGACATGTCCTCTCGCGAAACCGTGTTGCGATGGCAACGTGCCCACACGTGCTAGGTTTTGGGGAATAGGTACGATGGTCCATTAAAATTTTTTGAAGCAATTCATTTTAATGTATTTGAAAAATGTCGTGTCAAAAACCAACCGTTTTGGGTGAGGTTTAAGTGTGGTGCCACCTATAACGCGCTAGGGGAATGGGTTTGACATTAGGCGCTCAAGCGTAAGCGACATACATCACTGTCCGCGATGCCGTCAATCGCACCCGAGGGTTCTAAAATCTACGTGAAGTAGTGTGCGGGATGGCTATGTTCTTTTATTTTGCGAAAAATGATTTTTTTTATACATTTTTTTTTATTTATTTTTTTATTTAAAAAAGAAGGAAGAAAAGGGAAACTACACACACACACACCCCACAGAGTACAATAAGCGAAAAGCCAATAAATCGATCACAGGGACTGCCCAAAATCATCAACTGAACCAAGGAAAACCAAGATCCTGCAAACTGGCCACTTCTGTCGCGTGACACAGGACAAATAATGCAAGTTCTGTCGCGTGACAGAAGGGTCCAATTCCAGAACTCTGAAAATTACACCTAGGAACAGCCCCAGCCTCGAAGCTTAACAGCACAACTCAAACCCAAGCAAAAGAACAACAAAAGCAGAACACGGGGACAATCAAACAAAGCACATAAGATACAAACAATACATATAATGTCACAAACAAAGCACATGCAAGTGAATGAATTGGACGTTGAACGTACACGAAAGTTTGACCCACTTTTGAAAACAGGTTTCAAGTCCCCAGCGGAGTCGCCACTGAATGTGCGCTCGCCCGAAAAATTGGGAATAGAAAATAAAGGGAGTCGCCACGCTGTTTTTAAGAGGAAACATTGAAAACCTTTTGAGAGAGAAAATGGGTTCGGGGGTCAAGTTACGTGTTGGGAAGAACCGAGAGTTCACCCAACACGCCTCGTCCGTAGACAAGTCTTTCTAACGTTCAACATTTAATTCATTCATATGTGTGTGCTAGTGTGTATGACAAGATATGTATGGAATGCATAAAAGTGCTTTATTTTATTGCTCAAAGGGAGGAGGAAACAACTTGTAAGCCACTGACCATGGGAGGCTACATCCCATATTACAAAGAGGATTGACAAAACTTACAACTAAAATGAACCTACTGCAGAGGCTAGTTGTGTCGCGTGACACAGGACCTGAGAGGTCACTTGTGTCGCGTGACACTACAGACACTTTGCAGAGGTTTTACATTATTGAACAAAGGGGAGGTAAAGCTATCTAATCACTTCAAAATGAATGTGGATATGGAAGATCCACACCCTAATTTGAGTGACAAACAAAAGGAGGGAAAGGAGGAACAAACTTACAACTGAAAGATGACTCTCTGCAGATAGGTCACTTGTGTCGCATGACACAGGACTTGATAAGTCACTTGTGTCGCGTGACATAAGTTGACTATCTGCAGGAATCTCACAGTTTAAAACCAGAAACTAACAAGGATCAATTCAGATCTATTAAGCACATCAAATCAACTTGGATTAACACAAATTAGCAACGAATCACCCAAGGGAGCATGGATATGGGAGATCCACACTCCCTTGAGCACCAAGCAACCAAGGGAGATACGATCACAATATCAATATGCAATTAAACTAAACAAAACCAATTAAACAGAGATATGGCAGTTGCCACTTGATAATCTAAAGCAGATGGAACTTGATTATCAAGTAGAGGAGAACAATTACAAATAAACAAGTAAAATGAGAGAGAAAAGGTGGAGAAACTCGTTACCCTTGTAGTCCTCTACTTCTACACCAAGTTAGGTGTGGAAGCCTTCAATTCAGCTGCTAGGGGATGCAAATGAACACCAATTGGCTGCTTCTCTTCAGATCTTCAAAGGGAGGTGAGTTGTATGGAAATGGGTTTATAGTTTGGGTGAAGAAAGGATGGAATTGGAGAGGTTTGGTGTGGTTTTAGGAGAGAGAGGGTTTTCTGTCGTCAATTGGGAATAGTGACTTTAGGGTATTGGAAAAGGATCCTGATATGAGAGGGGGAGGGTCCAATTTATAGGCTGCATGGATGAGGTCACTTGTGTCGCCGCTTTCACAAATATCATGGGCATAACACCAATGATTGCACCTACACGAAGTTCCCGATCTCGCACGATTGAAGAAGGCAAGCTGGAGCTGCCTCGGGGTCCCAATGTGGTCAAGATTCCTCTTCCTGCTAACAATCAAGTCAACGTGATCGAGTTCGGAGAGACAAATGCAGTCAGTTTTGGGAATCCAAAGATCATAGACATCCTGAAATTCAATGTTCCTTATGCTGAATTACAAGGAAAGTAGAAAGATCTGATTAATGCCGCCGCCATGGAAGGACAGTTTGGACCCATAATAGGAACTATTTCGTTAATGTTGTCAGAGCTCGACCTCTCTTTTATGATATCAAACCAGTGACCATGGTCAAGATTACAGAAGAAAGGCTCACTTATGAAGATTGCGAGTTTGAAGTAAAACAAGCTATGTTAATGAAAGTCTCTTCTAAACCCTTCATCACCCATGATGAGCATAATGTGTTTGTGATGGCTCTTACTATCCCTGAAGATCAGTCCCAACCCCCTATTTGGGAAAAGGTGGAAAGAAGAGTGAACAAGCCAGAAGACTTTTGTGATGAAGAAAGCTGTCTCTCAGATGCCGAAAGTACAACTGGTCCTACTACCCCAGAGGTACAAATGGATACAGTCAGATTCGAAAAAGAGATTGTGCCACATCAGTCAGACATCCCCCATGGGAATGGTGTCAGCAAAGGCAATGATGGTCCACAAGATGCACAACTTTCTGAAGAATGCTGACAAGACTGCTACTCCCCAGGGCAACAGCAGGAAAGAGTAAACCCCAGCCCAACCCGCGTCAAACACTTCGAGTCAATAAGTAGTGTAGGGTCCAGAGTCAGTAGGGTCAAGAGTCAGTTGAGTCAGGAATCTTTGAATTCCAGTCCTCTGAGTCATCTGAAGGCCTCACGCCTGAGGATTATGAACATGTAATCAATGTCATCTTTCCCCTTGCTTTGAATCATTTGAACAAGATGCAAACACACTAAACGAACAATACATTAAAGAAATCTTTAAGCAGGTTACAGAAAAAGAGGAAAACCGAGCCCAAGCTGCCGAGAAGGTTTTGACAAGTGTTAACTTGGGTACTATCGAGGAACCTAAAGAGACACAGATTGGAAGCTTCATCCAGTGGGTTGAAAGGGACAGACTGGGTAATCTGCTCAGAGAATACATGGACGTCTTTGCATGGTCGTACAAGGATATGCCGGGGCTAGATAGTTCGATAGTAGAGCACGTAATCCCTCTAGCACCGGGTGCTAAGCCGCAGCGTAAACTGAGAAAAATCAAGCCAGAGTGGTCTCTACAGGTCAAAGAAGAAATTGAGAAGCTACTGCGGGTAGGATTCATCAGAGTCATCGAATATCCGACATGGTTGTCCAATATTGTGACCATAACCATGGCCAATGGGAAGGTGCGCTGCTGTGTAGATTTTCGGGATCTAAACAAGGCCAGCCCCAAAGACGATTACCCCTTGCCAAACATAGACATCCTGGTGGACTCCACTGCCAACTACGAAGTCAAATCCTTCGTTGACGGCTTTGCAGGCTACAACCAGATCAAGATGGCCGAAGAAGACCAAGAAAAGACAGCCTTCACCACACCGTGGGGAACTTACTGCTATACAGTAATGCCATTTGGGCTTAAGAATGCCGGGGCTACTTATCAAAGGGCAGCGACCGCTCTTTTTCATGACATGATCCACAAGGAGATTGAGGTCTACGTCGACGACATGATAATGCACTCCAAAGGTGAGGATGGGCAGCACTTTGTTGACCTGCGAAAGTTCTTTGAAAGGCTGAGACAACATTCCATGAGACTAAACCCTGCTAAATGCACCTTCGGAGTGACAAGGGGAAAAGTGCTCGGGTATATGGTCACGGAGCGAGGTATCGAAGTCGACCCCCAAAAGATCAAAGCCATTATGGACATGAGGCCACCTCAAACCCAGACAGAAGTCAAAAGCTTTATGGGTAAACTGCAGTACATCAGCCGTTTCGTCAACCAGTTGACCACTATGTGCGAGCCCATTTTCAAGCTCATGAAGAAGAATGTAGACACAGAGTGGACCGAAGAATGCCAAGATGCCTTTGACCAGATCAAGGCGTACTTAGTACATCCTCCGGTACTATGCCCCCCCTACATAGACAGAAACCTCTTTTGCTCTATCTCACTGTCACTGATACGGAAGTTGGGGCTATGCTTGCTCAGGAGAAGAAAGACTCTCGAGTAGAAAATGCCATTTACTTTGTCGGTCGGAAGGCTGCGGGAAGTGAGCTCAATTACTCGGCATGTGAAAAGACTTGTGCATGGTAGTGCAGGTAGTCGGTAAGGCTGAAGCATTATATGCAAGCCCACCTGTGAACTTGGTCTCGAAAATGGACCCCATCAAGTACATCTTCGATAAGCCTTCCCTCTCGATGCGTCTAGCAAAATGGTCCTTCTTCTTAGTGAATACGACATCAACTACGTGACCGAGATAGACCATCAAGGGTCAAGCATTGTCGACCATCGGCAAATTTTCCCGATAATGAGGACCGTGGGCACGAACCCCAATTCCCGGATGAAGGGATCTTTGTAGTCGAGCACGAGAACCGATGGCGGCTTTTCTTTGATGGAGCCGCTAATAAAAGAGGAAATGGCGTAGGGATGCTCTTGGTTGACCCGAAAGATGAGCACACGCCCATAGCCCTTAAGTTGAACTTCCCCGCCACGAACAATGTTGCCGAGTACGAAGCTCGCATTCTGGTTTAGAAGCCGCCTTAGAGAGGAATGTCAAGGAGCTCGAAGTTTATGGAGACTCGGCCACGATCATCAACCAGGTCTCCAACAAATGGAAGACTGTGGACCCTAATCTTCGGCGGTATCATGCCCATATGGAGGAGTTGGATGGACAGTTCAAAGAAGTGACTTTCCACTACTTGCCAGGGAAAAGAACAGATTCACGAGATGCCCTAGCTACTCTAGCCTCACCTGGTAGAGATTCCCGAGGAAAAGCCATAAAACCCTTCGAGTGGGTAGAAGAGAAGCCCCAGCTTTCTGTTGTGAAGTAGACTTGGGACCTGAGCCTATCAAGGAACCCTGGTACAATCAAATTTACCAGTTCCTCAAAGATGGAGAGTCAGCTTTCAGAGATGAAGAAGGTAGACCAAAAGAAGGTGTCAAAGCCAAGAGCTTGCAAGCTCTGAAAAGGTTGGCCTCCCATTATGTCATTTTAGGAGGCAACTTGTACAAAAAGCGGTACCAAGGACCACTCCTCTTGTGCGTCACTCAAGAAAGGGCCAGAGAATTGATGACCGAAGTCCACAATGGTCCCTGCAGTCCTCATATGAATGCTAGAGCCCTGATGCAAGTGATCCTCAGAATGGGTTACTACTGGATTTCCATGGAGACAGACTGTGTCCAGCATGTCCGAGCGTGTGATAAATGCCAACGGTTTGCCAACCTCAACCATCTCCTGCCTCATGACCTGTACTGCATGACGACTCCTTGGCCGTTTGCAACATGGGGTATTGACATGATAGGGAAGATAGCCCCGGCAGAAAGCAATGGGCATGAATTTGTGTTAGTAGCCATCGACTACTTCACCAAGTGGGTAGAGGCTAAGTCCTACAAGGTCCTCACTTCCAAGAAGGTGGCCTAGTTTATCAAGGAAAACATAATGTGTAGATATGGGGTGCCCAATGAGATCATTTCTGATAATGGGTCGCACTTTGAAGGAGACTGCGATAGGTTACTATCAGAATTCACCCTCGCCACAAGTCATCCCCATACAGACCTCAGACTAACGGAGCCGTGGAAGCTGCTAATAAGACGCTCGAACGGATCATCCGGAAAATGGCCACCCGTGGTCATGATTGGCCCGAAAAGCTGCACCTGGCACTCTGGGGCTACAGAACGTCTGTAGGAAACGGCCACGGGAGAAACTCCTTTTGCCTTAACCTACGGGATGGAAGCGGTGTTACCGGTGGAGTTGGAAATCCTGTCATTAAGGGTCCTCCTGGAAAACAGTGTCAACGAAGTAGAATGGCTACGTAGCCGACATGATGAGTTGGCCCTGCTCGATGAAAGAAGGCTAAAAGCTATGGAGCACACCCGAGCCTACTAGAGGCGAATGGCCAGAGCATTTGACAAAAAAGTCAAGGCCAGGGACATCAAAGAGGGTGACTTAGTGTTGAAAGTGAAGCCTCCTACCAGAGACAATCCCCTGGGAAAATGGGAACCCGTTTGGATCGGCCCGTATGTGGTGCAGAAGATACTATCGGGAGGAGCCATGAAGCTTGCAGACCTGGACGGCAATCCCTTTGTCCACCCAGTCAACGGTGATAAGCTCCGAAGGTACTATGTCTAAAAAAATAAAAAAAGAATAAAAAAAAATGAAAAAAAAGAAAAAAATCTTAGTGCAAAAAGAGTAATACCCAGCTAGGCTGAAAACCCAAAAAAGGCAGTCTAGGCAAAAAATAGGGTTGTACATAAAAAAAGAAAGAAAAAATCTTAGTGCAAAAAGAGTAATGCCCAGCTAGGCTGAAAACCCAAAAAGGGCGGTCTAGGCAAAAAACAGGGCTGCACATAATTTTTTTTTTCAATAGTTCACCAGAATGAACTACGAAGACCTGAGCCCCTTAGTCTTTCTTGTAAAAGGGGAACGTAGGCAGCCATTTATGGTTCGGTCTAAACAATAAAAAAAAAGGGCGATTAAGTCTCCATGAAATGCGTCCTAAACAATAAATAAAGGGCATTCAAGTTTTCATAAAACGGGTCCTAATCAATAAGACATCTGAAGTTTCCATGAAATTGTGTCTTGATTAATTTCTAAGATAATATCTCTTGTTCATTACAAGTTAAAAACTTCTTGATGAGTTCAAGCACGGTCTACTCTTGACTCTGCTAACCTGCTATAAAGATCTAAAATACAATAAAATGCCTAATAAACTACTTTGTTTGCAAAATGGCAATAAGGGAATCCTAAGAAAAGATCTGTCAGCTGTCATTCACTGAGTCTTCTTTGGTCTTCTTCCCTTTACCTCGACCCCGTCGAGTTTTTCTTTCTCTTCTTCTCCATGATGTCGGTCTCCCTCATCCCAATCTCCGGTATCCTCACTGGAGCCTCCATTAAACCCGTGTCAATAAGTGCCCTCTCAACACGGGCACGAGTCCGCACTTCCTCCCTCTGAGCCTTAGTCAAGGGAGCGACTTCAGAAAGCCTCTTATATCGAGCCTCCATATCTTTGATAAGGTCACTCGACTGGTTATGGTGACTCGCCTTAGCTTCAGTCTCCCTCAGAGTCCTACTCGAGTCACAGTCAGCCCCCAATAAAGCCTGACGCCTCTCTCCTAATATGACCTAAGTCGCTCCCATCTCCCTCTCGTACCAATCCAAGTAGACCGTAGTCAAGATGGTACTCTTCCTACTCCTGAGGATAGCCATGGGTGGGAAAACGGTGTATGTCCAAGCCCTCGAGAAGTATGAGAAGCTGGCTGGATCTCTCATATCTAATGGCACCAACTCCATGGTACGGATGTCCTCCCAATTGCCCAACGGCTCCTGTAAAGCCCCGAACTGCCTGGATACCAAGTAGGGTATGTAGAAGGATGACCAGCAGAACCCTGGAACCCTCACTATATAGGACTCCTGAAATGTCCTCCGGTGCCGCAACCTCCGGTGAGGTACCCACCGGCGAATATCCGAAGTGGATAACCTAGCCATCATTAGCTCCCGGTCACCTTGGTCTGTTTGTCGAGGTAAACCCCTCCAGGAAATCACCCAAGGGCACTGAGTCGGCAAAGCCCCTGGCAAAGCCCCGAGCCTCTCCTGCAGCCACAAAGTCAACATGGCCGGACTCCCAGACCTCATGAAACGGTCTCCTCTAGCCATCCTATCGATACCATGCAGGGTCTCACCCAAAACCAATGGGACAATGTCCTTCCCAGCCCTGCAATCCCTAACCATGTCCAAGAGACCACCATGACAGATCCCCACGGACTCAGCAGTGAACAGAGAAGAGAATATGCAGAGGATAAAGGCATCCATAGCCACCGTGGTCGTAGCCATATCCGGAGACCCGAACCTGCCCGGGATATCAGAAAGGTCAATCTGTCCAGGAGCTATCATCATCCCTCGGCCTCTCCCGAGAGATATTTGCGAGAAAAGATGCAAGCTTTGCCGCCACCGGCACATCTTCGATCGAGGAATCGATATAGCCTCAATTTTTGGACCCCCAATCAAGGCTCGGAAGTCTCATAGGTTGGGACAATCTCATTGTAAGAAAAGCGATAACGTGTCTCGGACGTCCCAAAACCTTCTTTGCTTTGCTCTCAAAAGGTCCCAATCGGGCGGGAGATCCCTCAAATGCCATAAAGATTTGATCTTGAAAGAAGAATCAAACAGCCCCTTGTGAGATTGAAAGTTATATCTCACCCAAGATTGAAGATCGGACAGAAAGCGGTCTCTTTTCCCCCTTTGCAATCTAACGGGCTTCTCCATTGCAAGATGATCAAAGTTGACATCTTTAGGCCAAATATGTGCCTGCAGGAACAGTTGGGACAAGTCTAGAGTGAAAATGAAATGAAATGGCCAAGCCTAGATTTTATTTTGAAAAAGACCAATCCAGACAGAACTGTGAGCCGCACGGCCTCTTTTGCTCCAGAGACCAGACCGCACGGCTTCATTTGCCTGATGTGGAAAACAAATCTGCAGCAACCAAGTTGCTGCCCAAAGGGAGTTTTCACCCCACTTTTCCAACAAAAACCTGTACAAAAACATATCCAAACACTAACCATGCAGTTATGTGTCATCACAAATCATTTTGGCCGGTTTGACCCCAATTCCAAGCAAAAAACTGCCTCGAGGCTCAAGTAATATGTAAATTCATAAAGCATAAATTTAAAAAGCAAATAAAACATTAATACATTGTTTTCGCCCCATCGGCGCCCAAATAAAGCAAAAAATAAACAAAATGTGCATAAAACTGTTCATTATTTGTTTTTTCCTCCTAAATCGATTCTAGAGACCTCCTAGGCCTCCGATTCCTCCTCATCACTGCTCAGCTCATAGAAGCTCGCCTCTCTCATTAAATCCTCATGTCGCTCACATCAGAAAGATGAACATTCACATGTTCATACTCCGCCAGATGCTCCAGGATGCCGGCATTGGGTCCCCGTCCCCGAGGCATGGCGCTAGAGGAGTACTCTGAAGCCGATGAGGTGGATGTCGTGCCCCCTACATGCCTCCTTTTGCGCACAGGCTCCTGCACGTTCAATGCAGCCTTTGAAGCGCAAGCCAGCTTCTTCAAAAGGGACCGACATACATCTTTCTAGCCCCTATTCTGCCTGACCAAGCCGTCATAAGTGCGAGCTGGAACCTGAGAAAAAGAGAAGGAAATCTCAGAAAATCTTGAAATTGCAAAAAAGCAAAGAAGTCTAAAAAAGGGAAAAGACCCTAAAGTGTACTTACAGTGCTGTCCGGCGGCAGAGTATACTGGGGCTCCCTAGTGTCGGGGACAGGTATCCTGAACCTCTTCGGTACCCCTTTGACCACATAAGAGAGATGAGCAGGAGGCATCGGCGGGTCAGTAGGCTCGGTCTCCCCATATCCCTGAGTTACAGCCAGCTTCACTAGCTTCTGTGGCATCCTCAATCGCTGCTCCACAAAGGTAGCATAAGGGGTAGCCATGTCAAAGTACTCCTCAGCTGCTACGCCTACCTGGTACCTAGCAATGTCATCCGCCAACCAATCCCTGGGCTGCAGCATCCGTGCTGGAGGATCATGGGGGGTAATGGCATCCAATGGAGGGATATGGCCATGCTGCCTAGAGAAATGGTCCCCCAGATAGATGACATCACATGTCAGCCCGGTCAACCATCGCCTCTGCCTTGTCGCCTCCACGGCCTCTCCTAGCAAAATCTCTAGATACCTCCCCCAAGGATAAAAGTCCACTCCGTCATGCCCATCCCTGTTGATGACTGGTCTAACCATCTTGTAATCAAAGGTGATCCGGGTCTTCCCGGTGAACTTGTCTCTCGCATCTCCCCTCCAGCGGACCATAGCGGGAAAGATGGTAGCATCGCTCTGCTGGTTCCAAGGAAAGAACCTGATCACCTCGCAAAACTAGACCTGCATGTTCAAAACATCAAAAGGGTCATTTTCTCTCATAAAAGTCTCAAAGACAGAAAAGAAAAGAGAAAGGAAAGAAGGTGAGAATACCTCAAGAGCAAAGGAGAAGCAGTCCATCGAGGCAGCCTTATTCCGGCTGTACATGTTCAGGGAGAAGTAAAGCTCCGCCAATCCGGCCTCGCCCCAAGAGACCATCCCAATCCCATCAACATCCTCCAAGGAGTCGAGAAGGCAAGTCATAGCCAGCGTCCCAGAATTGGCAAAAATGGTGACTGACAGCATCAACCACACAAAAGCCCTCGCAAGCTGGTAGGCAGTCACCTCATTAGCAGCAAATCCCTGCATGCAGTTCTGGACTGCCACCTTGACATTCCTAGTCTCCATCCCGAACCCCTTAGGAATAAGCTCAAACCCAACCAAAGCTCTAAATTCCTCCGCCGTGATATGGTTCCTCCAGGTCACAGGCCTCCCGGTGAACTGTAAGCCAGTGATAGCAGTGAAATCTGCAGGCGTCACTGTCAGCTCCCCCCAGCTAAGGTGAAAGCTGTGGGTGGTGTCCCACCAGAACTCCGAGAGGGCCTGGATCAAGCCCTTGCTCTTCGAGGTAATGTGAATACCTCTGCCGATAGCCTCAATAAATAAATCCAGGCCGGTAGCCCTCACTAGCTGCTTGGGGTTCACCCCATCCTTCTCAAAATCGGGCATCCTCTGCCACAGCCTCACTGCAATCTCGGAAGGCCCCCTAGACTTGTTCTTCTGTAGACAAGCACAACAAAAGAAATGTGTCAGTCCTTCAACTCATTTCAAAAGCATGCATATATTCAAAAGTGCGCATATTTTCAAGAGAAAAGCATTCATAATTTTTTTTTCTAGCATCCTATGCATAGAAAACGTGTCTTTCATCACTTGAAACGCATCGTGTCAAGCACATTGCTCTCCTAAGCACAAAATCACAATTTTCAAAATTATTTGCACATAAGCATTAATTTTTTCTCAAAAAATGGCATGCATGAATCCTTTTCATCATCCAAAATCCCGTTTTAGCATCTATGATCAAAAATTGACTTAGTTCTAGCACATGCAAGGACTCCGTCACATTTTAGACAATTATTTTTACTCTATTTTCAAAAAATGAGTCATTCTCATTATTTCTCATTAAAATTGCACATGCATGATCGTTAATCTTCTTAGCCTCATAGGTTAATCATTAATATTCCAAAATCATCATCAAAAATCCTAGGAAAATTCGAGAAATTCCTAAAACTCGAGTCAAGCCCCAGAATCATTCAAAATTCAATAAAAATCGACGGAATTGAGCAAATTAAGAATGCTTACCCCAACCGATTGAGGATTCGTCGATTTGTGCTCCCTCCTGCCCGGATAGAGCTCCGAAGGAGGCATAAGGAAGTCATACTTTCTCTCCGTGCGGACGAGCTCTTTCCTCCTCCTTTGAGCGGCCTCGGAGATGTTCCTCCTTGCTTGCCTTGGCATAGGATTCCCCTCCGGATCCATTTCAATCAATAGAAGCAAGGGATTGAAGGATTTTTTTGAAGAAATTCTCTCCCTCCTCTCTCTCTTCCTCGGCAACTGATGGGCGGCAACAATGCCCAATGCCCGTTCAAATCTGATTTTAAATAATCTGGAAAAGAAATTACAGTTTTGCCCGTCTCGTGCCGGGCGGCTTCTTTTGCCCTGAGCAGAAATTACAGTTTTGCCCCTGGACTTTCCACTTGGACATATAATTCCTGTTATCCTTTAACTAGGATAACGTCATCTTCCAAAAGATATCCGTTATCTCCTAAGCAAATAGACTTTCCTCCCCAGTCGCCTCCGTTACTTCCGTTATAACAGAATGACGCTAGGTGACAACCTCCGAATTATCAGAACTCCAAACTTTAGCTACCTTTATCACAGATTGAGAAGTACGCTCAAGTTCTCCAAATTTAAGCTACCTCTATCACGAATAGAGAAGTACGCTCAAGTTCTCCAAACTTAAGCTACCTCTATCACGAATAGAGAAGTACGCTCAAGTTCTCCAAACTTTAGCTACCTCTATCACGAATAGAGAAGTACGCTCAAGTTCTCCAAACTTAAGCTACCTCTATCACAGATTGAGAAGTACGCTCAAGTTCTCCAAACTTTAGCTACCTCTATCACAGATTGAGAAGTACGCTCAAGTTCTCCAAACTTAAGCTACCTCTATCACGAATAGAGAAGTACGCTCAAGTTCTCCAAACTTAAGCTACCTCTATCACGAATAGAGAAGTACGCTCAAGTTCTCCAAACTTTAGCTACCTCTATCACGAATAGAGAAGTACGCTCAAGTTCTCCAAACTTAAGCTACCTCTATCACGAATAGAGAAGTACGCTCAAGTTCTCCAAACTTTAGCTACCTCTATCACAGATTGAGAAGTACGCTCAAGTTCTCCAAACTTAAGCTACCTCTATCACAGATTGAGAAGTACGCTCAAGTTCCCCAAACTTTAGCTACTTCTATCACAGATTGAGAAGTACGCTCAAGTTCTCCAAACTTAAGCTACCTCTATCACGAATAGAGAAGTACGCTCAAGTTCTCCAAACTTAAGCTACCTCTATCACGAATAGAGAAGTACGCTCAAGTTCTCCAAACTTTAGCAACCTCTATCACGAATAGAGAAGTACGCTCAAGTTCTCCAAACTTAAGCTACCTCTATCACGAATAGAGAAGTACGCTCAAGTTCTCCAAACTTAAGCTACCTCTATCACAGATTGAGAAGTACGCTTAAGTTCTCCAAACTTTAGCTACCTCTATCACAGATTGAGAAGTACGCTCAAGTTTTCCAAACTTCAGCTACCTCTATCTCCTCGATAGTGACGTAAGCTTTAGTCACCTCAGGTGACAACCTCCATTAATTGTCAATCAGGTGACAACCTCCATTAATTGTCAAAACCTCAAGGATCCTAGACATCGTTCCTAACTATCTAGTGATGCTTGAACTACGATCAAGGCTTGATTCCTCCGGGATACGTAGGTAGCCTTTCATTAAAGGTCTAGCCATCCGATCGCAGTGGTCACCCTATTCCATCATCGCTCCTCAGTGGTGAGGCAGCCTTTCATAAAGGTCCAGCCATCAGACCACATTGGTCACCCCTTTGTCATTCATCACTCCTCAGTGGTGAAGTAGCCCCTCATAAAGGTCCAGATATTCGACCACATCGGTCACTTCTAGCATATCCCCAGTAGGATCAATCGCCTGACCTCCTAGGTCACTTTCTCTTCTATTTTCCCAGCAAGAGACCAGTTTTCTCTACACCATTCCCCTGCGGATCTTGTTCTGAACTACGGCCTGGCTTGATTCCCACTTGGGATACGTAGGTAGCCTTCCAAAGGTTCAACCACTCGACCACCTTGGTCACCTAATTCGTCTCGGCATTCGCCAGATCAGATCCTTTTCTATCGACAACCCCACTCGCCCTGCAAGTGACGTTGCCGAGGGGCTTCTGTAAGTATCCAAATCTGGCTCATGCCTTCCGGTTAAATTTTCTGGCAATTCTTCAGACTTTTCCTAAAGTCCGGGAGCAATTCCGGAACTGTTCCGAACCTTCCAAGGGCTGAAGGGACTGCTTTAAAATAAAAGAGCACATTTTCCTTAATATGGAAAACCTTCTAGAAGTGCCACCTTGCATGATTCTAGAAACATGCTGAGTCATACAGGATAATGCCGCACGGCTGCATTAGGAGGGAACTCCTGGCCGCACGGCTTCATTGGTCTTATCCATGCCTATAAATAGAGTCCTCCTCTACCCATTTGATATACGAATTTCTAGCACCAAAAACTCTATTCAAGCACTACTGCAAAAATCCAGGAAGTTGAAGAGTGCCAAGAAGCCACCTCCCTCCTCCTTGAAGCCTTCCAAGTTGGTCCATCCACTAGGCAAGATCCAAAGAAGAAGAGGTCACCACCATTGGTAACCTCTCACCCCCTTACCTTGCATCATACTTGTTTATGTGATATAATTGCTCCTTGCATTCATATATTGCTATTATCTTGCTTGGGACTTGGTATTTGTTGTTAAAGATCCTATCTTTATTCATATAAATCATACCCCCTTTTCCCTTTGCATCCTTTGCATGAAATAAACATCCTTTGCTCATAAAAATGTAATCTTTGCATCAAAGGTACATCCTTTGCACCTAAAAATCTATTCTTGACATAAAAATGCATCCTTTGCACTAAAAATCATGTCTTTATAATCAAAGTAGCATCCTTTGCTTTCAAGATGTAGTCTTTATGCATCCTTTGCATATAAAACACTACTTTTCAACATAAAAATGCATCCTTTGCATTAAAAAATTGTTTCTTTACATAAAAAAGCATCCTTTGCAAATCAAAGAGCATCCTTTGCACCCAAAAATGTCATCTTTTCACTAAAAATGTCATTTTTAATACGCATTCCCCTAATCCCCAATTGGTACTTGATGCAACCTTCGGAACGGACCGGTGTAAAGATCCTATCTTTACATCGTTTCTTCCATTAAAGGTGCCACAATCTCTTTAGAAAGGGATAAACCTTGAACCTATATCTCCGATTATCGCTTGAGACGAGCATGATAGCTCCAATATAAGCTCAATCATCTCAAGGCGTAGGATTGATGGGCTAAGGACACTCCTTTTCTAAAGAACCCCATTTTGGACTATAAAAGAGAGTCCTTCTCTCGATCACGCAAGACCCAAGGTCAAATAGCGATGATCACAAGTCCAAGATGAGGACGGGATCAAAGTCCCGAACACATAAAAATCCAAGGAATCCCGAGCGACAACCAACTAAATGGTTTGTACGTCCGGAAGACAACTTGGGACATTCCCCCCCCCCTCTTTTCAACACATGCACACAAGAAAGCACACAAGCAAGCACGAAAAATTTAATCTAGGGAGACTTGCTACGGCAAGGCACCTTGGGTGAACGACGATCCGTTCTTCCCAAGGGGTAACTTAACCTCCGAACCCTAAATCCTTTTTTTAAAAGTTTTGAGGAAATCAAAATGGCGTGGCGACTCCATTTTTCAAATTAAACCGGATGTTTTCAAACTCGCGTGAATCCAATCTAAAAAAAAACAAAAATAGAATTTGGGCACACATTCACAAGTATGGGCACAAGTGGTCTGGTGGGGACACCTCGCACCATTGTCTTCTTGTTTGTTCTGAAACTTTGAGCTTTCCATCAAGGAAACTTGCTTCGTTTGTAGCAATACTTTCTAATTCATGAGTCGTAATAACGTTGGAAAAATTGGAGATTACCACAACTTTATTATTGCAGTAATTAACTCTCTTTTTACTGTCTGAAAAGATTTCAGTATATTTTCTGTAGACATTTCTGAGTCTTGATGGTCTTAAGGCTGTTCCCAATTCTTCCACACTTCTGTGATTTTCTTTGCTTGAGGTTGTTCGAACCTTACATCTTTTTTAGCTAATCCTACTTCAATCCAGTGATAGGGAAGGAAGTATTCCTCTCCATCCAAGTCTAGTAAAGAATTGGTAATTTTAACATAGATATCTCGATCCCCGGAGCCTATAACTTTGGTCCAAAAGTTCTTGATTGCATGAAAGATGGGCTTAGGTAGTAAGCTCAGTTCAATCAATTATTGCTTGAATAAACCATAGATAAAAGTCCACAGTCGTAGACTTCTTTAACCATTTCTGGTTTAGCTTTTTCAAAGAAAGCATACAAAGAAATTCTTCTTTTATCAATTGTGAAAAAACATTGTTCTTTATCCTCATCTGAGGCTTCTGCTATATTAAAATAATGGAAAAACATTTCTTTGTTAATAGAACTAATTTCTTCATAAAGGACTAATTTGGACCTGTTTATTCTGTTTCTTATGGCCTCGTGGACTTGTGACTTGGGTTCAGGAACCTTTGGTGCTAGCATTTGTGGTTGGATACTAGGAGATGGTTTTGATTGAATCATTTGACTATAGGTTTTTTGGTCATTCAGGTTCAAAGCTTTTATATAATTGAAAAAGGCTCTTTGGGCTTCTTCTGGGTTATTAAATGATTGGTGGTGGTTGTTACCTATTAAATGAGCTATTTTTGCCCATTCGGTATAGATACCTTGGTTAGGGCCTGAATAAAGGACATAATATTTAAAAATCTTTTTGGTTTGGGGAGAAAACGAAAGTTCCCCTGTAGTCTTATTTTCCTAAGACTGGGACGGATTTTCCTTTGAAAGAAATATACCTTCAAGAGGTGTAATTGTGCTCTTATTATGAGCTACTCTAATCTCTATAGGAGATTTTGAGACTGTTGTCTCTAAATCCTTGCTGCTGCAAGTACCCTTATTATGGGTAATATTAACCTCGTTGCATATAGAGGATGTTATGCTATTTGGGGTTAGACCCCCTTCCTTCATCTTACCATATATTCTTTCGAGTTTTCTTAATTGAGTTTCTCTTTCGAGAATCTCTCCTTTTAGTTGAAGAATCTGATCTTCTATTTCTTCCTTTGTGCTTGATGTGCTCATTCCAGCTCAGCTGTTCTTGGAACCTGCAAATTCTCTTGTCATAATGTCAGCAAGTACATTTTTTGTTCCAGATATATGTTTTATCTCAAAATCATAATAATTTAGCCATTGCTACCATCTTACCAGTCTGGCTTGTTTGTAGTCTCCTTTGATGGTCCTTCTTATGAAATAAGATACATTTTTATCAGTTCTTGCTAAGAACTTATATGAAAGCAAGTATACCTTGAAAGCTTTAATAGTCTTTATTAGAGAAAGGATCTCTTTTTTCATTACTATGGTATCTTGTCTCCGCAGGATTAAATGTTCCAGATGAATATCTGCATATTAATTCTTGATTATTAGGAGTAAGAGCTTTTAATACTCCTCCCCAGTATAGATCTGATGCATCGCATTCTATGATGGGTTTATCCTTAGGGCTTGGATTATAAAGGTCAGGAAGAGTTTTTACTTGGCCTTTAATTTTTCTTACTGTTTCTATATCTTGGTCAGTCCAGGACCATTTTATTTTCCTTTTTAATTTTATTTGCAAAGGATTTCTAAGACTAGCAATTTTTGGATAATATCCAGAAATGTAATTAAGTAGTCAGAGGAATCTTTCCACAGTTTTTCTATCTTGTAATTGATCAGAAAATTCACTAATGTGGACTCCTATGTGTTTTTGTAAGACAAGTTTTCCACGATCAATGGTAAGTCCCAGAAAATTTATTTGTGTTTTACATAATTGGGCCTTTTTCTTACTTAGGACTATTCCATAGTCTAAGCATCTTTGTAAAACATTGTTAAGATGTTCTTCATATTGTTTTTCTGTTTCAGAAAATACAATAATATCATCTACGTATACTGTGCAGTAATTGGAGAAATCGTTTGAGAGACTTTCATCCATATGTCTCTGAAATATGGACGATGCCTGTTTTAAGCCAAAGGGCATGACTATCCATTCAAAATGTCCTTGAGGACATGTGAAGGCTGTGAGTAATCTTACTTGCCAGAATCCTGACTTACAGTCAAAGCTGCTATAGTAATTTTTCCCTCCAATTCGTTGTAATAATTGTTTCTTATTAGGTAGGAGGTATCCATCTCCCTTTGTGTGATCATTTAACATTTTATAATTTACCACCATTCTCTTCTTTCCTCTTTTTTTTTCGGAATGTTTATTTACAATGAAGGCTGGGGAAAAATGGGGGCTCCTAGTTTTTCTTATTACTTTTAGTTCTAGTAATTCATCGATTTGTTTTTTGAATTCTTCACGATCTTGTGGAGAGTACTGCATGGGCTTTTCCTTTATAATTTTATTGGGGTCTAATAGTTCTATATGAGCTGTAAATTTACTTTTATTAATTCGTTCATCTGAGGATGTTCAGAACATAATTTATCAAGTAGATTTTCTATGTCTTGTAGTGAATAAATTGTTTCGAGAGGGTTGTCTCCCTCCTCTTCCCCCTCAACAAAAGTGAAAATGTTATAGCTATCAGGATCAGTGATAGGTGTAACATTTTCAGGATTAGGTGTTGGAAGTGTTGTTCCTAATTTTTTGCTTGCTAAAAATCCTTCTTGCCCATGAAAATAGGCTTTAGTTATTTTCCTAATACCTATTGCTATATCTTTTTTATGGAAGGTGATTGTATCTTTATAATGAACAAAAGGCTCGTATAACCTACAGAAGTTATTTCCTAATGTTATGTCTCCCGTAGTTTCTACTTGGTATAATGTTGGTATTACGAATGTAACTCCACTTATTTGGACTTGTATTTGTTCTGCCACTCTGTCCATGGTCATTATTTCATCATTTGCTATCCTAGCTTTTATAGGACTTTTGGTCTGTACCCAGAATTCTTCTGGTATAACTAGTTTATTTGTTGTACACATACTGGCTCATGTATCTACATACATGTCTAAGGAGTATTTTTTATATCCCCTGAAGTAAAAATATCCTTTTATGTAAATACTATTGGGATTAGTCTTGCTTAAGGACATAATATTTTCATTAGTATTATCTAGAATACAATTATTTTTTGTTTCCCAGATTGTATTGTCAACTTCTTCATCCCAAGGGATAGTTTGACTTAGTAAGTTATTCTGAATTCTCTGTATCAGACTCATCTTCTTCTTCTGATGTGACTTCCCAGAATTCTTCTCCATCAGAGATTTCTTCATCGCTAAATATTGGTTCTAATTCAAACCTTTGTATTCTAGCACTTTATTGTAACTAGTATTATTTTTACAGTCTCTTGCGTAATGACCTATTTCATTGCAAATCCAGCAACGGCATGTAGTTTTTCCTTGTGGACAAAACTTTTTCTTGTCTTCAACCTTAGGGTCTTTTTTTGCTTGAGGTTTTTCCTCAAGGTCTTTTTTCTGGTACCTAGGATTTTTCCTAAAAATTCTTTTGTAAGGTCTTTTATACTTATGAGAATTATTCCATCTTCTTGGTTTCTTGAGTTTGTATTTTCTCTTTATTTTTTTTGTATTTGTACCTATATTTATTGTTGGCCTTATTCTCACATCCATACATACTACTAGGGTGAGGAAAGTTTGAACAACATTTATTAAATGTGTTTTTCATAGCTTTCTTTATTCTTATTTCTTCACAGTGTTTTTCCATGAAGTTAGTTACAAGTAATTTTGCATATGCTAAACTACCCTTTATTACTTCTTCTGATTGTAAAAACTCAGGTAAAACGACTTTTCCTGCAAAAGGAATTTTTCTTATGAAATCTTCTACATATTTTGACCATTCTCCCATTGGTATTTCCATTAGTTGTTTTTCATAGTCACAATAGAAACTTTCTAGTTGACATAAGTCACATA
Source organism: Adenophora triphylla var. japonica (assembly GCA_022495995.1). NCBI lineage: Eukaryota > Viridiplantae > Streptophyta > Magnoliopsida > Asterales > Campanulaceae > Adenophora > Adenophora triphylla. The sequence continues at coordinate 54,631 of JAFEMH010006308.1, read as the reverse complement.
TTTGTAAGCTAACCAGCCTTTTTCTAGCTTCCTCAGCTTTTTTAATTTTTTCCTCAAGCCCTTGAGTTAAGTAATTTTTTACTACAAAAATAGTGTATATTGAATTTGTAAGGTGAGTCAGAAAAGTCTTCTCCAGTACCATTAGTAAAGAAAGAGACATTTAATTGTTCTAATAGTAACCTAACGTTTCCGAAAGTTTTGCATTTAGCAAGAGTAAATATTAAGTCAAAGTTATTAATTAGATTTTCATCTGTCTTGATGATTAATCTCATTTCATTATCCCATTCTTCAATTAATTGTTCCCTATTTATGACACAATCCAGATTAAGGTTAATGTTACTTTGGCTAGTTCTCCTAGTCGGTTGATATTCTTCTGGAATATTATACTGAGTAAATTTCTGTGAGCTTCCTCCATGGTATCCTTTATGGTCTCTTGCTCTAAATGGGTTTTGATGATTTTTTCTCGTTCTTTGTTGTCCTCTTTCTGAACTTTCTTCCATTTCTTCTTCCTTAAGATTTACTTTATAATTGTCAGCGGGTTTGGCTACGATGACATTTAGTTTTTCTTCTCCTAGGTTTTCTATTTCTATGTCTGTGAGACTTAGCATTTGGACAATATAATCCATATGTTCAGAACTTTTTGTGTTTTCAAAATATTTTTCAAGTTTGTTTTTTATCATTTTTTCTTTGAGTAGAAAGAATTTTCCTCTAGTTCAAGGTTTTTGGGTTGCCATCCTAATTTGAGAATTTCTCTGTTAGGATCTCTCTTTATTTCATCAATCTTTCTTTTCCCTCTTTCTTGGGTTAGTGTTAGTACCCGGTCCTAAAAAAGGGTATTTTAAATATTCTGGCCCGGTTTAATTAACAAAACCCTAAATTAATCTTTTCTCCGCCGTCAGCAATTCGCGTGGAAGGTACGCCAGGAAGTAGTGCCGATCGACCCTTATTTTTAGGTTCGATCGACCATTATCTTTAGTGTCGATCGACCCTTCCCTTTTAGTACCGATCGACCCTTATTATCAGTGTTGATCATTATCTTTAGTGCCGATCGACCCTTCCCTTTTAGTACCGATCGACCCTTATTATCAGTGCCGATCGACCCTTTTCTCGGTCCAGCCCATTTCCCGAAGCACTATAAATACGTGCACTCGGTACCCACTTTCAACACACGTTCCCTCTAGAAAACACACAATATTCAACGGGGAAATCAAGACTAAACTTGATTTGTTCCATCACACAACACATTTTTCCACGGAGAAGTCAAGACTATACTTGATTCTCCCTTCAGTACATCTCTCAACATTCTCTGAATCTTGTTAGATTCGAATCCCAAAGCCTTGCCACAATTAGTAAGTCTTTTGTTCCGTCCTTTATTATTATTATTGTTGTTTATTTGCATGTTTAATATGCTTTAATTGTGCCTTTATGCTAGATTTAGGACTATTTCAATATATTTAAATATGCATAGCCGAGGATGATCTAAGGTCTCCCCGAGAAACCCAATGGATCTAGGAACTATTTCTTTCTTTCCTCCTTAAATAATAATCATCCCATGATCAACAATTCCCCAAGGATGAACGTTGATTAGTGCACCTTCCGAGGGCCTAAATCAAAGGTTCTAGGGTGTGATCATCAATAAATTCTTTCTCTCCCCTCCTCCTTATGCATGATCCCGTTTCTTCTATCTATTCCTGTAAACACCGCACACAACCAACACCCCATATGCTAGAAAGACCGATCCGTCGGGCAATAGGAGTGATAACGTTTCTTCTTCTGTTGTAACTTGACCCCCGAACCCAATCAAATGCTTAGCCTTTTTTCAAAGCTTTGGGCTATATCAAAGTGGCGTGGCGACTCTCAAAATTAAACTAATATTTTAATATGGTTTAAATCGAGTGTCACTTGAATGAATATCCCATTTCGGTCCGACTTCCATGATTATTTATTTTAAACCTCCGAATGCGCGTTGCATCGGGACGGGGTATTCACAGTGGCGACTCTGCTGGGGACTGTTTTGAAACTTTTTCAAACTTAGTGGGTCAGACTTTCGTTCTCCTTTGTGGTGTTGTATTTTGCTTTCTTTTTATTTTCTTTATTCTTAACTGTTGCATTACATGCATGCATCTCATAAAACAAAAAATCTCTCTTTTTTTCTTTAAAAGGAATTAGACTCTTTTACCTCACACTACCACTAGAGTCCGTGTCACACTGCACAGACACCCTTAACCCATAGGAGAAGCCAAAGTGCGGGAAGTGTGGTGATCATGTCGCCTCCCTTCCGAGTCTCACTTGGTCATCCACTCATTAGTGCGCTTCGGCTGCACGGTGGGAGCCTGAAACCTAACCCTTGTGTTGCCCACTTTGTTAGGAGTACACTCCCTGTGACTGGTTGGTTTGACTAGCTTTTTCATGTAGACAATTAATAAAGTCTTTATGTTGAGTCACTACGAATCAGTGATAAGTCAAGATCTATAGAGAGAAAAGAGCACTAAAAAAATTGATTTCCTTTTAAAAGGACGTGCCATGTAAGGTTGAGTGCTTGTTAAAAGATCTTGTCTTATCATAGGTCTGTAGTACTTCCCATAAATATCATATTAAGTGTCTATATGAGACGGTTAGTCGTTAGGATCCACCACTTTAGGACCCTTAGTTAGTTGCGAAAAAGGGGTATCCCTTCCAACCAAAAGTAGGTTCTATAAAAAAATAGAGGGCTTTTTTGTAAATAAAATGCTTAACTATCCTTCAATCTCTTAAACCATCCATAGTCTGCTCCCTTAGCCTTAAAGCCATCCATAGTTTAGAACCCTTATCTCTAGCACCCTTCAGCCAAAAATCCACCTAGGTCAAACCTCTCTCGACCAAACCACCATCTAGGGCCTATCTAAGCCAAACCAAGGCCAATTCTCGTCCAAGCCCAATTAACTCGCCTAGATCACCCTCACTTATATCCGACCAAGGATCGAGTCATCTTCCTCTTCCTTTTTCATCAAACGGACTATTTTACATTCATCCTCTCTCTTTCTCTAAAACTTAACCCTGGTTGTATCATCAATCGGGGCCCCCCTCGAACTACGGTGACCTGAGACTCGTACCTTAAATGGTAAGGGTTACGTAGGCAACTTCAGCCCGGTCAAACTCTCAAATTGTGGATATCAACTATTTTCTCAAGGATGCCTTAAGATTAATTATGAGCCTAATTCAATTCATTGGTTTGATTCTGCCATATGTTCTTACAGAATTCTACATCATGTCTCTGGAGAAAAGCATTGAAGCCCTTAAAGAAGTCTCAGACATGAAGTTGGGAGTGCTCAACCTCCTCAAAGACATACATGAAATTGAGCAGCACCATTTGTCTTACATTCACGAACACTTGAGAAGAGTTCCTCCTCCTGTTCAAATCCAGAGTCCCTACCATTCACATGCTTGTGGTCCCCCTTATGGTCCTACACATCAAAATTTCTCATTCAGGATGCCTGCTGTGGCCACCAACCAACGAAGGGCACCAATACCCGAGTCACCCCCAAATTCAATCCAAGAGAAGAAGATCAACAAGGAGCATTTTGATGACTTGGGAATGCCTGTAGGTGAGTTCTTCGAAGTTTTGGTGAGAAAGAATTTGATCAAGCCGCTCGAGAATTACAAGCCTGTTAATAAGAGAGCTAACTTGGATACATCCAAGTTTTGCAAATACCACAAGTACGCTGGGCATACCACTGACAGATGTGTGCAACTGAAGCACTTAATTCAAAGATTGATCAACCAAGGGAAAATCCAAGGCCTCATTGATGAAGAAGTCCTCGTACTTCGAGGAAAGATTTAGATTCATTCAGTCTTGTAGGTTCTAGTGTGTCTTTCTTACGTCCACTTTGGGCATGGGTATGTAATGTCCACTTTAGATTAGTTACTTCAATAATAAAAGAGTCTTTCTTTCCTTTCTCTCTAGACTTGAGACATAATCTCGCATTACTTTCAAGAAGATTGTTTTATTTATAATTATCACTTGGTTGCTAATCTCACTGATAAACTCACCGGCTAATAAAGTAAACAATGAATGAATGCTTTGATTGGAGTAAACAACTCACTGTCCCTTCCTCATATACACCATCCCTATACACCCTTCTCTCATACACTCTCTCCATACTCCACCATATACTTTTCGTACACTACCTCCAGACCCTCTCCTTGTACATGCCCTCTATACTTTCTCAAGCATACACTTCCCCAAATACACTCTCCCCCACTTGACCTCCTTTCCATATGGTCAAGACAAGCACAAAGACCGTTGTTGCTCATCATCAGAGAATAGATGCTCACGCCACTACCATTCAAAGAAAGCGCAAGGGGCTGTTCTTATCCTTCACAAGTGCTACATGAATATCAACTTGGGGCTCACCAACCCCCCAATCTCGCGTCTCCTCTGATTTTCCATTTGATCGATAAGCTTTCGTTGAATATGCTCACATGTCTTTCTCATAGTCCGAATATATTTTGCCTTACTTAATGAGTCGGTTAAATGAGTTTGCATTTATTTTAAATACTCTTTTGAGAATGCTATCCAGTAGCGATTGAAGCTTGAACCTCTCACCATAGGAAGCTAAATAATACCCTTTCATTTCAAGATCGACAAGTTTTGAAACCCTAAGGAAGAAGCCCATACTAGGGGCTCCCCTGACTCACAAAGCTCAAGAAAGGCGGAATGCAAAAGAAACTCATACAAGGGGCTCCCTCGAAGGGACCACCTCCAAGCCCAAGAGGGAAAAGGTAAACGCATCCTAAGGCATACTCTAGGGGCTATCGCGAGCAAACAAATCCGAAGGTTTTTCTCGAGAAGAGGGTGTCAAAAAAAAAAAAACCTTCATCACCCCGAAGTGAACCTCTCAGCCCAAAGGTTGTGAAAATGAGACATCGAGTGAAGGTCCTATCGTGATCAAGTTACCTGCTGAAATCACAACAAACTCGCGAAAAGAAGCAACAAAGATTCCCTCTTGGACAAATCCTGTAAACCAATTTCAAAGTCCATCCTCTCACTTTTAGAGGATTCCATCACCACCCTTGACCGCCTCAAAATCAAAGTTAACCTCACTCTTAGAGGTTCTGAAGAAGCGACAACAAGAAAATCCCTTCACCCTAGAGATCCCAAACACATCCCTCAAACCAACCTCTCAGCAAAAGGCCCAGCCAACCTCTCACTTTAAGAGACCATATTAAGCATCACCTAATGATCGATCGCAACCCAAAGCCCAGCTACAACCGCTACCGGATGGCGTTCTCATTTTGAGTCACTTGTTATCCCACGTGAGCATATTACACACTCTCCCCAAGTTTGGGAACTCGTCCTATTCTTGAAATTCGTTCATTTGACTCCTCAAACACTGTCTGCAAAAGTCTCACTGGGGCTTCGCATCCGTGCCTCTCAGCGGCACTCCGGTAAGAGCAAGGAGACGCGCGCCAGGGACTACTCCCCTCGGCCTGCGAGAACAAAGGAGCAGCGAATCTTAACTTGAAAGAATGAAAAATAGAAGGGGCTATAATCAGTCAAATTCCCACCTTTTCTTCCACTCCAATCTTCCACTCCAATCTTTTTTCTATTTTTCACTCTTTCTCATGAAGAAGATCAATGCAACGGCAAACTTGCCACGACAATTATCACAGAACAGTCCGTAGCAAAGAAGCAACAACGGAACATCCTACTCCTTCTAAAGTCAAGCCCGATTTCACCATCAATCGATTTTCTCTCTCCTATTCCAGCTTCAAATTAAAGCAGTCATTATTTGTTTACTTATATAATTGGAATTTGATAAACCAATCAGTGAGGTCCATTCTCGAGCAACCAAAATATAATTCCGAATAAAACAATTCTTCAAATGTCTCGACAAGTCTTCTTTTCTACAATCTAGGAAGAGCCAAACACTGTCTTTCTGTCAACAGGGGCTTCCATACACTTTTCCACACATAATGATGCTTATACTCTCCCAAAAGAGTCAAACCCAAAAACGAGAGTGTCATACACGAATTCGGGATCCATTCCCACCTTCGAAAAATGTGCCCCTGCACATACATTTCTGAGTCTTGTCCAAGTGACTGATTGACTGTTGTTCAAAACGATGGGTCGCCTCCGTGGCCACAAGATGACTCTGTCTGCAATAGGGATACATTGAATCTCTCCAAACTGGGGCTTTGGTTAAGCTGTTCTCTCAGGCTCTCTTTACCAGGTTCCCTTTCGGGTTTGCTTTGCATCATCAACTGGGGCTTCGCCATGGTCACTTCATCAAACTTTGAGGCTCCCCGGAAATGGGTCAACTATGTGGCCAGGGGCTTTAAACAAAAATCAGGGCTCCAACGAAATCATATCTAGCAAGAAGGGCATCCCTTGTCATCAAGATCAGCATGTGGCAAACTCTTTGAGGCCTCCTTATCAGATTAACATGCTTTCAAAATGCCATCCTCCTTGGCACCTTGTTTACAAAAATCACTCTTTGGTCTCCACAAATTTTCAAACCCTTCAAATCTATCAAAGATGTATCTCTGTGACTCTCAAGATGACTCGGTCCTACCCCTTATCTCTGGACATCAAACTTCATCCAATCCCATCTTCTATCATAGACACCTACTCATCCTCGCCTCGATTAAACCATAATCTTTCCGCTCAAATTGCCTTGTTCAGAATTACCTCTCAAAACCCTAGCCTTAAGCCTAGGTGACAAGTACCTCTCAAAACCCTAGCCTCAAATCTAGGTAACAAATACCTCTTTAAACCCTAGCCTCAAGCCTAGGTGACAAATACCTCTTTAAACCCTAGCCTCAAGCCTAGGTAACAAATAACTCTTTAAACCCTAGCCTCAAGCCTAGGTGACAAATACCTCTCTAAACCCTAGCCTCAAGCCTAGGTGACAAAAACCCTCTCAAAACCCTAGTCTCAAGCCTAGGTGACAAATACCTTTCTAAACCCTACTCTCTAAACCCTAGCCTTAAGCCTAGGTAACAAATACCTTTCTAAACCAATCCCAATTCAATTTCTAGGGTGACTTCCTTATACGTCAATTTCTAGGGTGACTTCCTTATACGTCAATTTCTAGGATGACTTTACATTGCAGTATAGAAAATGTCCATAAATAAAAGACACTAAATTTCAAATTAATTTAATAAATTTGCACATAAAACACTTGCATCATATTAACGAGTCAACATAAAAATAGAGTCTGCATATAGTCTTTCTTTTTTGCAGGAGTTACAAAAATCTACAAAATGAATTGTCCTAATGGCCGACGGGAGGTCGAACCGCAACTACGGTGAGAACCTAGAGGCCGAACTATCCTCATCATGGGACTCGCCTGTCTGAGCCGGATCCGTGTCCACCGACCTCCGAGATCGCAAGAAAGTGCTCGCACCGCACTCCTCAGACGGCTCAATATATTAGTCCCGCCTCGCCCGCACATAAGAATCACGGGTGACTCCGCAAAATCGTATACGAGGGTCACACCATGGCTAAAACATAAAGATCGGTGTATAAAAGGAGAAGTAAGAGGTATACCCCGCCGCACCGCCTCGGGAGGAAGCCGAGCGCCTCGACCTCGTCGGCCTCCGTGGCGCTCAAATCTACCCTCACTGCCCAGGTCACCCGTCGGCACAAAGAAGTGGTCGGAAACGAAGGCATGTCTACAATCTCGGGATGCCCAACACCCATCGGCCGAGGACATCTAAGCCTCGACTCCTCTACGCAACCTCACCAGCGCCTAACCACCTCGTGGGGACCTCGAGAAAATGCTCCACGAAGGTCCGGTAATCCATATCGAGCCGGAACTCGCAGCGGGAACCCCATGCAGATAATCACTCCCTCCTCGCCAAACGATTGGGATACCACATGTTTTTAGGAGGATGTTGAGGCGTATAAAGCGGAGCCCACGTATAGTCAGTTTATCCACCCGCTCTCCCAGTACATCGCATCACCGGACAAGCCAACCAACAACCTACGGGAAGTAGTAACATCCCGAACATCACCGACGGTCTACGAAGCCTCGAAAGTCAAAGGATAAAGAAGAACTCGTTCCTCCATGGACCGCCGAAATGCCGCCTCAGCTCGACGCGGACCGTCTTTGGGCCCCCTCTTCCCCGTTCTCCTTCCTCCAATAGTGCAAAACGCACGTCCCGGGTCTGATCACGCAAGGCAAACGGGGCAACATCGAACACCTCATAAACCCACGCCTGCAAAAGATACAGAAAGCAGATATTCGTAAGGATATAAAAGGCAAGCAACAAGTAGGAAGACAATAGAAAGGACAAGAGGCCGATATACCTCCAAAACAAGCCGAAACGCATGAAAAGGAAGAGGTATTGGACCTCGAAACAATGTCCAGCCCGATACAACTTCACCCAAGCCGGCTCCCCCCCACGAGATATCACGCACTAGATCCAAGTCCGCTAAGGCACCCAACAAAGAAAAGCGACAGACTGGGCCTGAGTTGGGGAAAGAGGGCCACCGAGAAGCCATACCAAAGGAATCCCTAACAAGTGCATCAAGCCCATACGCTTGGCCAAGTGTATACCGACCAATGGTATCCCTAACAAGCTTATACAATTTCCCAAAGATCAATGCCGAAATTCCCGCTCAAACCCAAACTAGCACCAAACACTGGGTCTGACGCGAGCCAAGTCGCATGGAGGGTCTCATCATACGGAGCGCTATGTCGGTAAACCTCAACCCAGCCGAGAGCAACGCAAAATTCGTGGAGGGTAATCATGGCCTCTTCCCCAACTCAAGTGGAAGGTGTGTGCCGGGTCCCACCAAAACTCCCGACACACCTTCACTATGTGCACCGTCCGGTCTCGGCCCATCGTAGGACCATATCAAAAAGGGCCATCCCAAACTTCTCTACCCGCTCACGAGGACCACCCTCACCAGCCCGGCAAGGACGCCCACAACTCTCCTACCGCCTTAAGGAGCTATGCCCTTCATCTTCTTCCCCGCAGGTAAACACACAGACAGGTATGTATCATTACTGCATTAAAATAATAACATTTTGTACATGCATGAATTATTTTGTTATTAAATAAAAATTCCCGTACCTTTATCCCAACACGAGAACGAAGCCCCAGTGGAGCCATGACGCTCTGTCCGCGTAAAAATCCGATCGATCCCGCAACGGGAAATGTAGCCTCGAAGAGCGGTAATTGCGCAAAGCCCGTCGCCTCCTCGCATCCGCATCCCACTTGATCACTCACTCTGTCCGCTCTCCCGTCGTGGTCACCACCCTCGTCATCGTCACTACCGCCGTGACCGCCGCCACTACCGTGCAGGTCGGCCCGCCACTACCACCGTGATCGCGCCACTACCGCCGTGGACGGGTCACTCTTGTCGCCGCTGCCATCGCCGTGACCGCCGCCACTACCATCGTGATTGCCGCCACTATCCGCCGTAACATGCGCCACTACCACCGTGACCGCCGCCACTACCACCGTGACCGCCGCCACTGCCGTCATAGCCACCGCCATAGCCAAAGAAATCACCACCCATGTCGCCGGTCTACGAACCCAAAGGCTGATAATCTGGGCGATTCATCAAAGAAACCACATCGTCGACCCAATCCGGACTATCCATGGCAAGTTCTCTTGCAAAATTAACAAGAATCACTCAAATCACTCAAAGATTTTTAGGCCAAAATCCTCCAGAGTTCGTGTGCTCGGCGGAGAAGAAGAATGGAGGAACGGGAAGAAGACAGGTGTAAGTGCTCCAATTTGAGCTTGTTAGAATTTTCGTTAGAAAATTAACGAAAGTTATAACATTTCTAACAATTCCTAACTATCCTAACTTTCCTAACAAAGTGAGGGTAAAATGGGCATTGTTATTTAAGGTTAAACCTTAAAAAGAATCTTAAAAAGAAAACACAAAGGAATAAAACCACAAATAGCAATGGCCGGAGACACAAACCAAAGCTCGTTAATTTGAAATTTCAAAAAGATTATTCCTCTTGTTCAAAGTGGAAGTCAGATGCATTTGAATGAGACAAGTGCACGCCGAGGGATCCATCCGCGCGGATATGTCTGTAATTTCCCGAGAGGGCTATAAATTGAGCCCTCCAAGTCACAAAAATGAGAAGGAATAACACATTTTTGCACCGAACCCGCGAAATATAGAGAGAAAATAGTGAGAATTCTTCAAGAATTGTCACCATTTTCTCTCCAATCTTTCCCAACTCATACTCATCCACTCACTCTCATATTAAAGCCCTAAACACTCATATACTCAAGCCAAATACTCAAGAACACAAGGAAGATTGGTAAACCCTCCTCTTCCTAACCCTAAATCTCATCCATGCATGCATCTTCAAACTACAAAATGTAGTTCTTTCATCTTCTTGCTCTAGATCTAAGAAGATCACCATGGAAGACCATCTCCATGGATGATCTTCTACAAAGATCAACATTATTTTTAAGCTTTCTTACTTTCTTGCAAAGAAAACCCATTTTCAAAACCCTAAAAAACCATTTTCAAGCATAAAATCTTGATTTCAAAGGATAAAATTCCCCTTCCCAAGCAAATGAAATGCTTAGTCCTAATGTACCCCAAGGATGGTTTGGTATAGTTGATTCACCACTAAAATGTCTAGTGATCACTAACCAAAACCTAGGGAAATGGGGACAAGCATGGATGCAAAACCCCCCTTAAAATCATATTCTCCTTCTTGAGAAGTTGCTGTCCAGTAGCAATTTTCTCAGACCTCAGTCCATGGTCTTAATTTTTGGACACAGATGAACTTGGAATTTGGTGTTGACTACAAAATACCTTTTGTAGCCAACATCCAGAGCTTTCCAGACATATTTTTACTTTATTTTTTGGGTGAGTAAAACTCCTCTTTTCAAATTTTCTTTCAGAGGCTAGTTCATCAGCTTCTGGGAATCCAGATCTCATATCTGAGGTTTCCAGAAGGTTTTGACCCCTCAAATCTTCTCCAAAATGGAAAATTCCTTCGCAAAAACTTTATTTAAGGTGTCTAGAACAACTTTCATTCTCTGAGTTTATCCATATTATGAAGTTTTAAGACCCTTGAATCCCTTTCTAAATCAAAGGTCCACTGCCTTTTTCATTCTGGCAGAAATGGCTCTCAACTTCAAAAGGTCTTTTGAGTACCAAATCTCAACCCAAAAATCTTCCAAAAAATCATGGGATCAGTTTAAAGTCTTAAAAAGATATCCCAATTTTTACTTTTCTGAGTTTCAATTTATTTTGGCCAAAACACACACACACACACACACACACAAATGATTTTCAGCTTGGAAGACTCGTTTTACGAGGCGCGTCGGGTGCACACTAACGTCCTTCCCGACGCGTAACATGACCTCCGAACCTAAATCTCTGATCTCGGGCTTTTTTCAAAGTTTTGGCCCTCAAAATTAAAATGGCGTGGCGACTCCGTTTTCGTTGATTTTTTCAAACACAAAAATGGGAAAATTTTCGGATCACACATCATCACAACAGGCGCAGAATAAAAGGGCCGATCGAGAATACTGTTTAGCCTAGGAAAGTGCCGATCGACCCTTATTAATAAGGGCCGATCAAACCTTTTTTTTGTGTTACCTCTCAACGGCTCAGATCCCATCGTAGCCTCACTGATCCTCGTCAAAATATTCTAGCCAATCAAAGGAAAGGGCCGATCGACCCTTCCCCTCTTCCCTTGAACAAGCAGGAAAAGGGCCGATCGACCCTATCCTTAATATCAGATTTTCCCAACCTTACCCTTTTCTATTACTTATAATTTATCTTTCTATTATTTTCCGGGTAACTCCCACATAGTCATGCTCTCACAAATCTTTGGGTGACCCCCCAGACAGTCAAATCTTTGGGTGACTCCCCGTACAGTCAAATCTTTGGGTGACTTCAGATCTGGTCAAATCTTTGGTTGACTCACCGAACAAAGCCAATCTTTGGGTGACTCTCCGAATCAGCATCAAATCTTTGGGTGACTCCCAACACAGTCAAATCTTTGGGTGACTCCCGAAGAGTCAAATCTTGGTGACTCCACGTACACTCAAATCTTTGGGATGACTCCCTGACAGTCAAATCTTTGGGTGACTCCGTGCGTCAAATCTTTGGGTGACTCCACAGTGCGAGTCAAATCTTTGGGTGACTCCAGAAGGACAGATCAGTATCTTTAGGTGACTCCCCAGCAGTCAAAATCTTTGGGTGACTCCCAGGGACAGTCAATCTTTGGGTGACTCCCGGACAGATCAAATCTTTGGGTTGACTGCCAGGAAAAGCAGTCAAATCTTTGGGTGAGCTCCCCCTCTGATCAAATCTTTGGGATGACTCCCCAGGACAGTCAAATCTTTGGGTGACTCCAGGACAATCAAATCTTTGGGTGACTCCCAGGACAGTCAGATTCTTTGGGTGACTCCCAGGAGGACAGTTAATCTTAAAGCTCCCCGAGAACGAGTCAAATCTTTGGGTGACTCCAGGCAAGTCAAACGATCAAATTTATGTGACTCCAGACAGGACAGTCAAATCTTTGGGTGACTCCCCTGACAGTCAAATCTTTGGGTGACTCCCGATCAGCGGTAAATCTTTGGGTGACTTCCCACAAAAGTCAAATCCTTTCGGTGACTCCCCCGCAAAAACATATCCTTGATTGATTCCCACACAATCACATCTTTTGGTTTGAGACGCCACACATTCTCCACTATTCTTGGGTACTAAACGCCCACTTTTCTGAACTACGATTCGGCTTGATTCCTCTTGGGATACGTAGGTAGCCCGACGTGGGTTCAGCCGCTCGAACTACCTGGTCATCTTTCATTTGCGACTCAGCTCGAGTCCAAACCTCACATCCGCAAGATCATCGTTTCACCTCCTGAAATCCCTTTTTTCAGGACGGATTCTATTTTTTATCGTCGACCCCACTTGTCTTACAAGAAGCGTCGCCGATGGGCTACTGTTAGTACCCGGTCCTAAAAAAGGATATTTTAAATATTCTGGCCCGGTTTAATTAACAAAACCCTAAATTAAAATCTTTTAATTAATCTTATTCCTCCGCCGTCAGGCAATTCGCGTGGAAGGTACGCTTAGAGAAGTAGTGCCGATCGACCCTTATTTTTAGGTTCGATCGACCATTCTTAAAGGTTTCGATCGACCATTATCTTTAGAAGTGCCGATCGACCCTTCCTCCTTTAGTACCGATCGACCCTTATTTTAGTGCCGATCGACCCTTTTCTCGGTCCACCCCCATCCCGAAGCACTATAAATACGTGCACTCGGTTCACTTTTCAACACACGTTCCCTCTAGGAAACACACAATATTCAACGGGAAATCAAGACTAAACTTGATTTGTTCCATCACACACAACACATTTTTCCACGGAGAAGTCAAGACTATACTTGATTCTCCCTTCGCAAACATCTCTCAACATTCTCCTAATCTTGTTAGATTCGAATCCCAAAGCCTTGCCACAATTAGTAAGTCTTTTGTTTCGTCCTTTATTATTATTATTGCTGTTTATTTGCATGTTTAATATGCTTTAATTGTGCCTTTATGCTAGATTTAGGACTATTTCAATATATTTAAATATGCATAGCCGAGGATGATCTAAGGTCTCCCCGAGAAACCCAATGGATCTAGGAACTATTTCTTTCTTTCCTCCTTAAATAATAATCATCCCATGATCAACAATTCCCCAAGGATGAACGTTGATTAGTGCACCTTCCGAGGGCCTAAATCAAAGGTTCTAGGGTGTGATCATCAATAAATTCTTTCTCTCCCCTCCTCCTTATGCATGATCTCGTTTCTTCTATCTATTCCTGTAAATACCACACACAACCAACACCCCATATGCTAGAAAGACCGATCCGTCGGGCAATAGGAGTGATAACGTTTCTTCTTCTGTTGTAACTTGACCCCCGAACCCAATCAAATGCTTAGCCTTTTTTCAAAGCTTTGGGCTATATCAAAGTGGCGTGGCGACTCTCAAAATTAAACTAATATTTTAATATGGTTTAAATCGAGTGTCACTTGAATGAATATCCCATTTCGGTTCGACTTCCATGATTATTTATTTTAAACCTCCGAATGCGCGTTGCATCGGGACGGGGTATTCACAGTTAGCAGACTGAGAATCTCTTGATTACATTCGCTTTTCTCAATTTTTTCAGTTAATTGAGAAATTTGCTTCTTTACTTCAGCAATGATAGAGGCTGATGCTTTTTCATTATATTGTTCAAAATGAATTCGCTGATCATTTTCTAATTGCCTAAATCGGTCTTCCAATTTTATTATTTCCTCATAGACTCGATCTATTTTCCCTTGTTGTGTCATTAGTCCTTTTCCTCTACATGAGATAGGCCTGTCTTATCTTTTTCAGTCAACAAGGCTAATAGCTTTTCATTACTAATACTTCAGGGTTTTCTTTATAAAAAGATGTATTTATTCCTAAAGTTTTACAGATGAAAATACACATAAGGTGTATATTTCCAGTTACTGCGTTTATATTGTTTAATTGTTTGGTACATCCATCAATGCCCTTTCCTCTTGAGAAAAGGTAATTTGGATCTCCTCTTGATACATTTTGTATTTGTAATCCTATGTATCTTTTCTTGTGATATATATGAGGATATTCGTTATAATTAGACATCTAATTGGTTTGCAGCCATATTTATTCTTCTTGATACAGTATATAAGTCGTCTGTGGAAGGTAGACCATATTTTTGGCTATGAACCCTAGAGAAAGATCTCTTACTTGGTTATTCTTCTTGTTCTTCTTGGACTATTAATCTTGGGGATTGTCCCAATATTCTCCTATTATTGTTCTTTAAATCCATAGTACAGGTGTCTAGTAAGGGGGTCAATTCCTTAGTAGGTATAGTTGATATTTTTCCTATGTCTTTAAAAAGATCATCTATATCTATTCTTTTATTTGTCTTAAATTCCATCCTATGATGGGAGTTTGACAACGTATATCCTATTTTATTTGATTTATTTCTTTGTCTCTCAGAGAAACTCCTATATTTGGGTTACAAGTAAACATAATCTTCCCGTAGGCTAGATTACCTTGTATTCCTCGAAATATGGCTTCACTAGGGTTTTTTATTCTTCTGTCTAGAAGAGCTACCTTTAAAGGGGAGTCTATTCATGTGTTGAAGGTGAATTTTATCATGATTTTTATTGTTCCTATATGGATAAATCCTATGAATTTTTTTTCTTCTCTATTCTTAAGAGTTTAAATTTTCTTTTCTACTAGTGGGTAGCCCGTGGGTAGCCCGTGCTCTGCACGAAAAATTAATTTGCAATTTTTTATATTACTTATTTTATGTTTTTATTTGATAAAGTAGCATGCCATTTTTTTGGTGATATAAATCTATTTTATATCAATCAAAATATTTACATTTATAAATTCAGGAGATTTTTTTCTTTTAACCTTTGTTATATATAGTTTGTTCTTATTAAGACAATTGAAATTTGATTAATAGCAATGAATTATTATTGTAATTAGTTAACTTCTATTTATAGATGATTGAATTAATAATATTAAATATCTTTGATAATTAATAATTTTATACTACATACACATATTATGATTGGTAAATATAATTATAAAGTTATATGAAATAGTGATATGGTATAGTAAGTTTAATAACTAATATTTATCAAATATGGAGTATAGTAACTATTAAATTAAATATTAATAGTTATCCTATGTATATTAACTAATATTGAATCATAATCTAAGATATTCTAATACATTAAAAATTAATATTTCTAATTAATGTTATATTTAAATAATAATATTAGCTTATATTAACTGATGATAATTACCCTATATAATTAATATTATGATTAACTAATACTGTTAATAATAATAATAGTTAACATATATTAACTATTGAGTCTTTTTCACTTCCAATTTGCTCTATTAGTTACATGTTTTCTTCTATAATATAAATCCATTATTACATAGAGAGTAGATGAAAATGTATACTCCCTCCGTCCCAGGAAATACTTCACCATTTTAGGCCCGACACGCAAATTAAGGAAATAGGTGGAAAGAAAAAATGTTGTGAGTGTAATTTGAAAATAGGAGAGAGAATTAGTGGAGGAAATAATAAATTTGAAAAGTGTTGTGAGTGTAATAGTGAATTAGGAGAGAGAATGAGTGGAGGAAATAGTTAGTGGGTATAATTGAATATTAATAAATCTTTTCCATTTTAGGAAAGGTGAAGCTTCAAATGGGACGCCCTTTTGGATAATTGGTGAAGCTTTTCTTGGGACAGAGGGAGTATGATTTAAGTTACTAATCATTAACTATCATTAATTAGTAGAATTTATTAAAAATAACGTTTTACATATGTTTTACATATGTAAACATTTAGGTTAATTGTATTTAGTTAGTGGCTCTTTAGATTACATCTTAATATGTGTTACTTATAACTTATAATATGTCTTTATTGCATATTATCTCTTTGCATAGCTATAAGTTATCTACTAAAGTTATTAGTTAATTGTAAGAATGTAAATAGTTGCATACGAATGAAAAGACATATGACATGAAAGCTTGAGAAATTAGATAAAGTCATTCGGGTCTTATGTGTCATCACCATATTTAGTCTACTTTAAAATAATATAGTATAGATTTAGTTTTCACCAATAATTACTTGGTGGCTTTTTATATTCCTCATCAATCATCTTTATTTAATTTTTTTGTAACTCTTTTTACTAATACCTTTGATTATCTCCATTTATCACTAAATTTGTATTTAGTTTCCATCAATTTTTATTTGATAAGATTATTTGACATATTCGTTAAGTTCAGCGTGATAGTTATAGTAATTGTTATATTTAACTAATAATATTAGCTTATATTAAACTAAATGATAATAGTTACCCTATATAATTACTATTATGATTAACTAATACTATTAATAATAATAGTTAACATATATAGTCACTATTATAATTAACTAATAATATTAATAGTAATAGTTAATCTATATAGTAACTATTATAATTAACTAATAATAGTAATAGTGATAGTTAACCTATATAGTAATTATTATGATTAAATAATATTATTAATAGTAATGTTAACCTATATAGTAACTATTATGAATAACTAATACTATTAATATTAATGTTAACCTATATAGTAACTATTATAATTCACTAATACTATTAATAGTAATTATTAACATATACTAACTATTATGATTAACTAATACTATTAATAGTAATATTTAACATATATAATAACTATTATAGTGAACTGATACAATTAATAGTATTAGTTAACTTATATCGTAACTATTATAGTTAACTAATACTATTAATAGTAATATAGTTAACCTATATAATAACTATTATAATTAACTAATACAATTAATAATAATAATTAAATTATATAGTAACTATTATAGTTAACTAATACTATTAATAGTAATACTATTAATAGTAATAGTTAACCTATATAATAACTATTATTATTAACTATTAGTATTAGCTAATAAGGAGAATATCAAGAGTCTTTAGATTTTAGAATGGTGATGATGTGGCTTCTCCAAAAGCAAGAGTTTGCCTAAACTTGTCTACGTGGCGAATTCTTAGGCCTTCTCATCAACTTTAATATATACTCCCTCTGCCTCATATTACCTTACCCAGTTTGCTATTTTGGGCGTCTCACTTTAAAGTCACACTTTCCTAAAAAGAAAACTTTTTAATACTTCTTTATTCATGAGACCTACTTGTCATACTCACAACACTTTTCAAATTTACTATTTTCTCCACTCATTCTCTCTCCTACCCACTCACAACTCCTACTTTAGTAACATTATTTCTTATTTTCCGTTCTCAACAGTAAATGAGTAAGTTATTATGGGCCGGAGGGAGTATATATATAGATTTCTTGTTTATTGAAGAAAGGAATTTCTATTAATTCATTTGTATCCTTTATATCTAAGGAGTATTTTCTAGTACTTATGTAAGTTATGCACATATTATTTTTCCTTGATTTTAAAATTTTAAAAATTAAATTTCTTTTCTTAAAAACTTCAGAAGGTCCTTTTGATCAAAATTATTATTTTTAACTTAGTGACCATAAAACGACAAAATGAACATAAAAAATTGTACTGTTGCAAATTTACAACAACGCCCACACCCCACCCCCCCCCCCCCTTAGACCATTTACAATGGTTTAAACAAATCATTTTTTTCAACACCTTTTAAAATACGACACATCATCTTCTCTCTCCTCCACCTAATTATTCAACACCCAATTCAATTTTTAACCCCTACAATAGTATCAATCAACACCCATATTTTTTAAATACCCTTCCAACTCATCATCCTATACCCCACCACTTTTATTTTATTTTATATTCTTTATTTTTATTTTTATGATTAGTAAAATAATAATAATTATTATTAATTAAAAAAATAATAATAATTATTATTAATGATAATAATAATAATAATAATTATTATCATTTATAATTAAAAAAATACTGAAATACTTATTTTATTTTATTTTATATTCTTTATTTTACAATATAATTAATTTGTATTGAAAAAATAGTGTTTTTTTTCTGTGTCCAAATCAAATGAAACAAGACTCTATTTGTAGATAAAAAAAATTATGAATTTTCGTGTAAAAAACGTTTTTTTTTTTTTTGATATAAAATAACTGCCTTTGAAAAATTCGGAGGATTTAAACCAAAAATAAATTTCAGTGCCCAATCAAAGAATGACACATGGCGTATCTAGGAAAAAAGAAAAAAAAAAGGCCAACCTGTCAGTGCATCAACGCGCCATAGTCGAAGGTGCCGTACACGCGCCTATTCCGGACCAATAGGAGTGCGATACGTGGCGAAATGGAGCCCAAAATTTTTTTTCAACACCTGTTGAATTTTTTCAACAAAGCCAAATTTTTCAACTGTTTAAAAAAAATTCAACTGCCATTGCATGAAGTTCAACTGTTGAAAATTTTTTTCAACACCTCCGTTGTACATGGTCTTACTTGAGATAGTACGGATGGCACTCAAGAAAATACAAAGATTTTGTTTTTGAGAAGAGAAAATACAAAGATTAGCCATCCTTTTTCTTCTTTTTAGAAATGCAGTACTTATGAAACATATGAAAAAAATAATACTCCCTCCGTCCCCTTTTAAGCTTCAATTTTGCTAAAATAAATGTCCCGTTAAAAGCTTCACCTTTTCTAAAATGGCAAAGAATCTTTACTATTTTACTCACTCATTCTCTCTCCTATTTCACTATTATACTCACAACACTTTTCAAAGTTACTATTCTCTCCACTCATTCTCTCTTCTATTATACTTTTACACTCACAACATTTTTTCTACTTACCTTTTTCCCTAATTTGCGTGTCGAGCCAAAAGTGTGAACCATATAATTGAACGAAGGGAGTATAACACATATTCTGTGACATTAAGGGACATAAAATATAATAATACATATTTTAATCACATCTTATAATGCAAATTGCAACTTAAGACATGTGATTAGAATCAAATAAATAGAGTCAATGGTGGCAAGATTTTGGATGAAGTTTGAACGGAATAAAAGTGACGGACTAGGCCCAATTTACGTGTTATTGCCACTATATTCTCAGTGGGCTAGGCCCAATGATTACCAGGCCCATGGCCCATCAGTCTGATCAGTCGACCTAGCTCATTGTCCGACCTACGAGGTCCCGACCTAGCTATCGTCCGACATACGATCCAGATCTCAATACGGGCATTACCCGATCCCATCCATCAGTCAGGTCGACCTAGACCCAATAGGCGACCTCGATCTATCATAATACGTGACGATAAAGTCCAGGCGTGAAAACAACTCTTTCCATAACGGACTCCCTAGAAATCAGGAGTTATTCATGGACAAGATCTCTTATGCATATCTGATCCGAGATTATAGGGATTTAATACAACCCTACTACAATTACATCTCTCATCAACAACTATAAATATAGAGCAATATCAACCGTTCCAAGGTAATTGCTATTTGTTATTATGAAATACATTGTTCATTATAATATTTTAGCTCTAAAATCACCATACTTATTCTCACGCCCGAGGGTCTTCGCCGGAGACCATTCCGGCTAGTCGTGGGTTCTGTTTTCAGGTCAGACGTCAGGAGATTGATCTTGCAGCTAGACGCAGATTGATTACGGCACGATTCTTGCAGCATCAGTTTGGTTCCATTGCCGGGAATCGTGTTTTTGACCTTGAAAACTAATCAGAGAGTAATATGGCTCAAGACGGACAGACTGCCTCCTCTTCCAGTGATCCGACGCTCAGTTTGATGATAAGAAATGCAGAAGCTGGTGCAGGAAACAGGACGACTAACCTTCCCCCTCCTCCTCCGGGTAATCCGCCCAGGAGGGCTACTCGCTCTAACAGCTTAGCTGATGGCAGAGGTTTACCAGACAATAGAAGGGAGAAAAGGCCCATGACGGAGGCAGGAGCACAACCCCCTCCAAAGCGTCAGCAAGCAGGGCGAATGGCTGCAGGCGACAGACTAGGTCCCTCAATCAATCCCCTTAGTAGGAAGGAGATGATGATAGAGCGCGCTAGACTGTTAGCGGAATTGCTAGATATGCCAGACTCGCCCGACCAGAACGATAGGAGGTCGGAAAGGGCAACCCCCTCTCAAATATCTCACAGGCCGCAGAGCGAGAATGGTAGGCAGAATGGGAATGCTATGACGAACGAGGAGCGCCGAATTATGGACCGATCTATCCGTACTCACATGCATGTCCCTAATGATGACTTAAGAAGTCATCTCAATAACAATAGGGAGGAGCAATAAGTTGAGTCTGAGTTGAGGCGACAAAGGGAGGCTAAAAGGAATAGGCATAGGTCACCTGCTAGAACAGAGAGATCGCAGTCCCACCGTGAGAGAAATGGGTGCAGGTCGCCAGTGAGATCAGCCAGGTCGCCGGTGAGATCAGCTAGGTCGCACTCTCATCGGGATAGAGACGGGCGCAGGTCGCCAGTCAGGGAAGATAGGCGCAGGTCGCCATTAAACTCAGTGAGGTCACTTTCCCACAGAGACATACAAGGTAGAGAGGTGACTCCCCCCCAGAAGCGAAAGGCATATGGCCAACTCAAAGAGGGAACCTCACCGTGGTGAGCGAAAAAGATCCAACGACGTCTCCCGTGCAAGGGACGACCATCTGAATGCTAGGGAATGGTTGCAGTGGAAGAAGAGGCTTGAGCAATGGGAGGCCGACAAGAAGGAGGAGGCTGGAAAGGGTGAACGAAATGACTTTACTCTTCGTCCCTTGTCCAAGGAAATGCTCGACAGACGACCTCCTCACGATTTCAGGTTACCCACTCTTGAAAAGTATTCGGGTGCGACCAATGCCCAGAGCCATATACAGCATCTGGAGGCTACTATGTGTTTCGTCTCCAACGAGGATGATATGATGTGCATGGCACTTACCAGCACTCTCACAGGGGCAGCCTTAACTTGGTTTAAGGGTTTGACACCAGGTGATGGATAAAAATCCTCTTGTAATAAAAATACCTAGAAAGTGTACTAGCTACCGTTGTAGTAGTATGCACAAGCAAGGGTCGAACCACAGAGACTTGAGTGAATTAACAAGTGAATTTAATTAGTATAAACGAAACAAGTGGGGTTTGGTTTTGATTGATTAAAATAAACTAAATTGAAAGAAAATAAATTAAACTAATGAAAATAAAACAAATATTAAAATAAAGATTGACAAGAATTCACGGATTGGGTTTCACAACTATCTCCTTCCTATGCCAATTTACAAAATACAATTACTAATCTCGTTCAAGAAATCGTTCACTTTAATAAGAGTTGGGACGGTTAGATGGCCGGATTGCAACCCTATTATTACATCTATGTATTGTTTTCCGCTATGTCTACAAAACATACAAGTAATACATTAAAATCCAAGGAACAATTGATTTTAGATTCGTTTGATTTCCGCTAGGTTTTCAATTAAATCTATTCAATGAAATCAAGGTCAATGTAAAAACTATCCACGCTAGTGCAATAATTTAAACCCTAATAATTTAAAGACCAACAATATCTATCTATATTGTTGAAATCTAAAAACAAATTAATCCAATTTCATTGAACAAGAACAAGAAAAGTATGGAAAAATTAAAACATTATTAGCATAGGAATTTAATAATTGTTACATCCAATCTGTGAATCAATTACTTAGCTACTCATAATAAAAATTGAAATTACAAAAATAAAATAAAGAAAATAAAACCTGAAATCGAAACGGAAAGAAGGAAGTATTGTTTCCCTTTGTTTCATTTTCAGTACCACGGCTTGAATGCCTTTGCCGTGAACAGTCCTGCCGCCCCCTTGCAGAATAAATTGACTCCTTTTTAAAAACAATCCACTTTACACTCAAAATGCCTAGGTTACACGTGTGACACCAAGAAATTCAAAGCCAGGCACAATTCGGCCCATGTAAACACCCACACATCCTGGCCCAAGTACTCAGCAACACTCTCGGCCTTGGAAATTCATATTGAGCGGCCGCCCATATTCCTGCGAGGTCACCCAAGAGAACAGTCCTTTTGGATTTTGTTTCCTTCAGGTTAATATTCACAGTCGTACTTTGATCACTGCACTTTTATATTTTGCATTTTAGTCCTTGAATTTTAAAACACACTTTTTCTCCTCTTTTCTGCTTAATTTCACTTCAGTCTCTGTACTGAAAAAATACTACAAAATACATTAAATTTTCAAGGTTTCGAACAGAAAATAAGCTAGGAAACATATTTTTTGGATGGGTAAAATCACATCCATCACCAGGTTGTATCACCACATGGCATTACATGAGAAAGAAGTTTCTAGATCGCTTCTCGACAGCTGGAGCCCGAAAGTTGACAGTCACCGACTTGAACAATTTGGCACAAGGAAAGAATGAAAGCTCGATGAGCTACTATACCAAATTCAAGGAGATGGTCGACCAAATTGAAGAGGACTTGACAGTAAGGGAAGTGATAAATTGCTTCAGGAAGGAGGTGGCCTTTGCAGACTTAGACTACGAGCTAACAGTCCGGAGCGTAAAGACCTGACAAGAACTGTTTGAAAAAGCCTACAATGTAGCCTTAGCTGAGGAGAGGAAAGAAAAGAAGAAAGGGACAGGTTCCAAGTCTGAGGTCGCAGATACTGATAGAAAGGACTCAGCAAAAAATGGTGGTAACAACAAGAATGGGAAGAACAGAACTAGGGCAACTGAGAGAGTACCCGAGACATTCACCCCGTTGACAGTAAGTCGCACTGAAATTTTGAACACAGTCGATCTAGGCCCACCAGCCCCAATGAACCCAGGAAATAAGTTCAGAAAGGACAACAACAAATATTGTGAATATCACAAGGAGACGGGCTATACTACAGAGAATTGTATGAGCCTGAAACGTATCATTCAGAAGTGGGTTGACGATGGTAAGCTCAACAGATATGTGAAAGCAGCTCAGCCTGGTGGAGGTGAGCGAGCTACTGGAGGAATACCTGAGACGAGGCAACCTCGATTGAACTTAGGAGTGATTACTGAGCAAGCTAGCAACACCGCTCTGAAACATAAGATATTCTAGCTCAGCAAAGCCCCTCACATACCGCCTAGAAGTTACATCAGGGATGATGTTATCAGCTTCTATCCAGGCGAGCTAGCAACTAATGTAGCGGCCAGAGAGCAAGTTCTCGCTATCCCAAGACTGATTGATGGGTGTACGATGAGCAGACTCTTGATAGACACGGGGGCCTGCAAAGACATTCTCTTTTACAAAATGTTCAAAGAAATGGGACTCTCTAAGGAGCAGCTGACATGTTATGATGGTCGACTTGAAGGCTTCACCAATCATAGGGTGGATGCAAAGGGGCAGATCGAGCTAAATGTTGATATAGGCCAGCATCCATTCAGGGTCACTACTAAGGTTACCTTTATTGTTATTGATGTAAATAGTGATTATGCTGCTATTTTGGGTATTTCTGGCCAGGTCGCACTTGGAATGGTGGCCTCCATCCCCCATCAACGAGTTATGTTTCCCACACTAGCTGGAGTAGGACGCGTGCAAAGTACAGCTCGAGCTTACCTTGATCATGTCCTTTGAATGAGAAAGAAGAGGGAGCTAGAGGTTGAAACTCCTGAGGGATACTTGAAGCTATCAAAGTCTGTCACCACAACTTCACAACTATCTACGATCACATGCGTGGAAGAAGCGACCAATCACTCACATGATGACGTCATGACTGAGCTGACATGTCCTTCTCAAAACACCATGGTCGATTCAGATGCAGTTATGGTCGACCAAGTCTTCATAGGCGAGCTATGCCTACAAATCGACAATAACTCGGGGGCCACCACCAGTGAGATCGCAGTTGAATTGGATGATATGATTGTTGAAGAAGCTCCAAACTTGTGGGCTGAAGAAAGACTGAGGGTTCGCAAGATCATTATCGAGACCCTGCAGTTTAGAGATGGTCCGGAACTTGAAGCTGTTGACGAGCTAGAGGCAGTGATAACAAATCCTTCTTATCTCGAACAAAAAATTCAGATTGGTAAGCAGTTGTCAGCTGAAGAATGAGTAAAAATTGTCGAGCTACTAAAGGAGAGCAGTGATGTTTTTGCTTGGCGAGTAGAAGACATGAAGGGAATCAAGGAGGAAGTCGATGTTCACAGGCTAGAGGTTAATCTGACCATGAAACACAAGGCACAGAAGCTGCGAAGCTTTGCTTGTGACAAAGAGGAAGCGATCAAACTTGAGGTACAAAAACTTGCCGCTCATACTACCTAGCTATCTAATGTGGTTATGGTGAAGAAATCTAATGGAAAGTGGAGGATGTGTGTCGACTTCACCAACCTAAATCTAGCCTGCCCCAAAGACAGCTATCCTCTGCCTCGGATTGACAAGCTTGTAGATTCAATATCTGGGCACACCACATTAAGCTTCCTCGATGCTTACTCGGGTTATCATCAGATCAAGATGCATGAGGATGATGTAGTGAAGACGGCTTTCCAAGCTGCTGGGGGTATCTATTGTTACACTATGATGCCATTCAGTTTGAAGAATGCAGGAGCGACCTACCAAAGGAGGGTTAACAAGGTCTTTGACTCACAAATTGGTCAAAACATGGAGGCCTACGTCGACGATATGGTTATCAAAACAAAGGTCGGACTTCACAGCGAGGCATTGAAGCAAATCCAGAGAATATCAAGGCTTTGGTCGACATGCAAGAGCCTACCAGTATCAAGGAGATGCAGCGACTCAATGGTAGGGTCGCAGCCCTAGGTCGCTTCATAGCTAAGTCGGCGAAAAGATCTCTCCCCTTCTTTAAATCATTGAGGGGAATGAGTGGACGACCGAATGTCATTCGTCGTTCCAGCAGCTTAAGGAGTATCTTGCTTCTCCGCCACTATTGAGCAGCCCGGTTGTAGGGGAAACTTTGTTTGTCTATCTATCTGTTGGCGACCAAGCTGTGGCCGCTATTTTAGTTCGAGAAGAAGAAGGGCTTCAGAAGCCCGTATATTATGTGAGCAAGGCCTTGTCCGATGTGGAAGGCAGGTACTATAATGCAGAGAAGGTAGCATATGCTTTGGTCGTAGCTTCCAGGAAGTTACGGGCTTATTTTCTGGCTCACCCGATTGTCCCTGAAGAAGATCTTACACAAGCCAAAAAGTTCAGGCCGATTACTCAACTGGTCAATTGCTCTCACAAAATTCGACATCGAGTATCGGCCTTGAAAGGCATTAAAAGCTCAAGCTTTGGCAGACTTCTTGGTCGAGCTTACATTCACCAAGGAAGATAGCGAAGTACGAGCTCAGAAGAAGAAAGGAAAAGGAAGATCCAAAGACTCAGTCCGCCACAAGTTTGCCCAACGATTGTTGGAAAGTATACTCTGATGGGTCGGCAACAAAGAACATTAGTGGGGCTGAAATTGTATTGGTCGAGCAAGAATCAGGGACCGTGTATGAGGAGGCACTGAGATACAAGTTTGAAGCTTCTAACAACCAGGCCGAATTTGAAGCTCTGGTCGCTGCTATTGAGTACGCAAAGTGTTTTGGGGCGACCAAGATTGTGGATTACTGTGATTCTCAGTTAATAGTCAACCAAGTCAGAAGAGAATATGAGGTGTTGAATCCCACCTTGGTCAAACACTACGACCTGGTCAAGAGACTGATCAAAGACTTGGAGCTTTGGGAGATACAGAGGGTTGGTCGAGATGACAATGAATTGGCTGACCTACTCTCAAAGCTGGCTACATCGGACGAGCAGCATGGGGAACCTATCTCCTTTCTCAAACATCCAACTTATAAGAGGGTCCAGATTCAATGCCTGGAGAATACTGGTAGAGAATGGGTCTACACCAAGTGCTGGATCGAGGAAATGAGAGCATACCTAGAAACTGTCGAGCTACCCGATGACGATAAAGAAGCTCGAGCTATCAAGAAAAAGGCTCCGAGGTACATTATTCAAGGAAACACGTTATTCAGAAGGTCCTTCAGTAGGCCGTTATTGAGATGTGTCCACCCCCAAGAAGCTACCCAGCTGATGTACGAGGTGCATAGTAGAGTTTTTGGTTGACACCTGGGGGCCAGAACTTTGGCCGACAAGTTGATTATGATGGTCTATTATTGGATGCACATGAGGGCTGACGCACACGACTTCGTTCAAGGGTGTGATAAGTGTCAGGTTCGCCAATCTACCTCACTTGCCTACAACTGAGCAAACTCCCATGATCGCTACTTGGCCTTTTGATATGTGGGGCATCGACTTAATTGGACCCTTCCCGCCCGCCCGTGGAAATTGGAAGTATGTGATCATGGCCATTGATTATTTTACAAAATGGGTTGAAGCCAAGCCACTAGCTAGGATTACTGAGGAAAACGCCATTAATTACATTCACGACTTCATTTGGTGCCCCTTTGGGATTCCTCGCGCAATAGTATCGGACAACGGGTTACAATTCTCCCAAGCTTTCGAAGATGAAATGAACAGAGTAGGAGTCAAGCATTGGAAGTCGTCAGTCGCCTATTCTCAAGGCAACAGGCTAGCTGAAGCAGCGAACAAGTTGGTCCTCTCTGCACTTAAGACGGGTTTGATTGGTCGACGTAGCAACTGGTTGGATGAACTCCACCTTGCTCTCTAGGCAGTCCGCACAACCATTCATGGGCCCACGGGGGAAACCCCATTCGCTCTTGCATATGGATCAGAAGCTATGACACCGGCCGAGCTACAAGTTCCCACAACTAGGGTAGTTTTCTTCGAACAAGAGCAGAACGACACCAACAGATTGCTCGACTTAGATTTGATCGATGAGAAGCGAGATACAACTCATCTAAGGATGGTAAATTACAAGCAGAAAACTAAGAGTTACCATGATAAGAAAGTTAAGAGATTCCAAGTAGGCAACCATGTTTTGAGAAGGATCGAGTCAACTGGAAGGAGAACTCAGATGAACAAGTTATCTCCCAACTGGGAAGGTCCCCACATCTTCACTCTAGTTATTAAGGAGGTGTGAATGTGGGCCCTTTTGGCGATTGAACCATTTTTATAGGGTCGCCATTTCACCTCAGTTTGAAGACACCGGTTTCATTGAAAAACGGAGTCGCCATGCCATTTTGATTTTATCAAAACTTTGGAAAAAGGATAAGGGTCCGGAGGTTAAGTTACTCCTTAGGAAGAACGTATTGCGTTCACCAAAGGAGCCTTGCAAAAGCAAGTCTTCCTAGATCCGAAGTTTATGCTTGTTTGTGCGCTCGTGTGTGTGTGTGTGATTTGAAAAAAAGGAGGAATGTGCCAAGTTATCTACCGGACATATAAACCATATAAGTAGGTTATAGCTCGGGATTCCTTGGATTTGATGTTTTCGGAATTTTGATCCCGTGCTCATTTTGGACTTGTAATCATCATTACGGGACCTTTCTACCCTCCCATTGGATTAATCAACCATGGTAGGTGTAAGAGCCTTGGTATGTCTTAAACCAACGTTCTTTGGGGACTTGGTCACATGTGATCGAGAGAGGGACACCTTTTAAGTCCAAGAATGAGACTCTTTAGAAAAGGAAGAATTTTTGCCCATCAACCCTACATCTTGAGACGATAGAGATTCCTAGGGGCATTTATGTTTGCCTCAAGTGATTATCTGAGATGTCGGGACTAAGATCCTTCAATTTCTAAAGGGACTACTATTATAGCATTTCAATGGTGGAAACGATGTAAAGATGAAGTCTTTACACCGATCCACACCACGGAATGCTCCAAGAACCAAGGGGACTAGGGGAAGGGGTATAAATATTGGATCTTTATACTTATCCTATGTCTTTCGTGCCTTAAAAGGCTACTAGACAATCCTCGGAGAGTGATCCATCCTTAAGGGACATGGGGGAAATGACATTTAAAGGTAAAGATTGCATTTTTAAGGTAAATAATGCAATGAACATTATTAAACTAAAAACATGAAGTAAAAGGGATGATCTTTATGGCATTTCCTATGTCCTTTAAGACCTCATAAGGTGGACAATCCTTGGAAAGCTAGATCAAGGGAGGGGGGATGACATAATGGAAATAAAGATTGTATTTTTATGTAAAAATAAAGGGACATTACATCATCATGCGGTGGATCTTCCCTAGAACAAGCCACTTGTGGATCCTTGTTCATCCTTGAGAGAGGATCCCCAATGAATCCTTTGTGTGGGGGAAAGGGAGATATGATGATTTACATTGCAAAGATAGGAACTTTAGAGCGAATAATCAATATAAATGACAAGTAATGGAAATATAAATGACAAACAATAAGTAAAGCAATATAATGAGAGTGTATCAAGGGGAAAGGAAGGAGAGATTACCAATGGTGGTTCTCTCTATCTCCCAAGGGGATTTTCCTATTTAGGAATAGATTAGGAAGGGATTTATGGAGGAGGGAGGTGGTTTTTTGAGTTTTTTAGTTTTTGGAAATTTGTGGTGTGAATTTGGCAGAGTAACAGTGCTTGAAAGTTCTATCAAAATGGGTAGAGGAGGCCTCTATTTATAGGCTGCAGTGTGCTTCCTAAAGAAGCCGCCCGACGTTAATATGCAGCAATAGAAGCCGTTTGGTGTTATCCTCTGTCGTGTCAGCATGTTTCTAGATTCATGCAAGGTAACATCTAGAGGCTTCTTTCCAGCGAGGTCCTGCTTGGAATTTTAATTCCTAGCAGGTCCTTCCTCCCTTGGAAAGTTTGGAAAAGTTCCCGAATTGCCCCTAAACTTTATGAAAGTTTGGGGAATTGTCAGGAAACTTAACCGGAAGGCATGATCCAGATTTGGGTACTTACAGAAGCCCCTCATCAATGATACTTGCAAGGCAAGTGGGATTATCAATAAAAGAATCCAATCTGGCGAACTGCCGAGATGGATTGGAATTGGGTGACCAAGGAGGTCGAGTAGCTGAACCTTTGGAAGGATATCTACCTATCCCGAAGGAATCAAGCCATGATCATAGTTCTGAGTCCACTGGAAAAGGGTGTTATATGTGACGGATTGACTGAACCTAAAGTAGGCTACCTACGTATCCCGGAGGAATCAAGCCATGATCGTAGTTCGGAAATCCACTAGGGAATGGCGAAGAGAAACTGGTCCCTTGCTATGAGGATGGAAAGGAAGTGACCTAAGAGGTCGAATGGCTGGTCCTATTGGGGATATGCCAAATGAAGGAAGTGACCAATGTGGTCAGATAGTTGGACCTTTTGAAAGGCTCATGCACCACTGAGGAGTGATGAAGAAAGGGAGTGGCCAATGTGGTCGGATGGCTGGACCTTTTGAAAAGGATACCTACGTTTCCCGGAGGAATCAATCCGTGATCGTAGTTCAGGAATCACTAGATAGTTAGGAACATGTCTAGGCTCCTGGGCCTTTTGACAATTCGGAGGCTGTCACCTTAAGAGACTATAGCTTACGTCGCTATCGCGGAGATAGAGGTAGCTAGAGCTGGATTTTGATAATTCGGAGGCTGTCACCTGAAGAAGCTATAGCTTACGTCGCTATCGCGGAGATAGAGGTATCTAAAGCTGGATTTTGACAATTCGGAGGCTGTCACCTGAAAAAGCTATAGCTTACGTCGCTATTGCGGAGATAGAGGTAGCTAAAGCTGGATTTTGACAATTCGGAGGCTGTCACCTTAAGAGGCTATAGCTTACATCGCTATTGCGGAGATAGAGGTAGCTAAAGCTGGAATTTGACAATTCGGAGGTTGTCACCTGAAGAAGCTATAGCTTACGTCGCTATCACGGATATAGAGGTAGCTAAAACTGGAATTTGACAATTCGAAGGATGTCACCTGAAGAAGCTATAGCTTACGTTGCTATCGCGGAGATAGAGGTAGCTAAAGCTGGATTTTGACAATTAGGAGGTTGTCACCTTACGTTATCCCATTTGGCGATAACGGAAATTTTTTGGAGGAGACATTATCCCATTTGGCGATAACGGAGGATTTCTCGAAGGAGACGTTATCCCATTTGGCAATAACGGAGAATTTTCCGAAGGAGACGTTATCCCATTAGGTGATAACGGAAGGATTTTTCGGAGGAAATGTTATCCCATTTGGCGATAACAGAAGGTTTCCCGGAGGAGAGTTATCCCATTTGGCGATAACGGAAGGTTTCCCGAAGGAGACGTTATCCCATTTGGCAATAACAAAGGATTTTCCGGAGGAGACGTTATCCCATTTGGTGATAACGGAGGATTTTCCGGAGGAAACGTTATCCCATTTTTCGATAATGGAGGGTTTCCCGGAGGAGACGTTATCCCATTTGGCGATAACGGAGGATTTCTCGGAGGAAACGTTATCCCATTTGGTGATAACGGAGGGTTTCTTGGAGGAGACATTATCCCATTTGGCGATAACAGAGGATTTTCCGGAGGAGACGTTATCCCATTTGGCGATAACGAAAGATTTTGTGAAAAGAAACGTTATTCCATTTGGAGATAACGGAAATTTTTTGAGAGACGACATTATTCCATTTAGAGATAACGGGAAATTTTGGGAGAAAACGTTATTCCATTTGGAGATAACGGGGAATTTTTGGAGAAAACGTTATTCCATTTAGAGATAACGGAAATTTTTTGCTTAAATGGAAAGTCCATGGGCAAAAATGTAAATTCAGTATGAGGCGAATGAAGCCGCCCGACATGAGATGGGAAAAAAGAAGTCGTCCAGCTTGAAACCTAATTTCACCAGATTGTTTAAACAGAAGGGGAACGGGCAGCAATGCCATTGTTGTTGTTGTTCTTGCGAGGAGAGAGAAGAGAAAAGAGAGAAAATCATCAAGGCTTTCACTCTGTAGCTTCCTATTGCTTGAAATGGACCACGAAGGGAACTTTTTCACAAGTCACGAGGATGGGGCGGAGGGAGTTTGTTAGGACCGAGCGAAAGTATGACTTCGCGACGCCCTCTTCTGAGTTCTATCCCGGTAAAAGGGAGCACAAGTCCATGAAACCTCAATTGATTGGGGTAAGCACTCTCGATTTACTTGATTTCATCGATTTTGATTGATTTTTGATTGATTAGGGCTAGACTAGAATTTTGGGAATTTTTGGATTTTCCTTGTGATTTTGTTGATGATTTTATGGATTTGGCAATTGACCTACGGGGCTAAACACATAGGCAATCATGATCATAGATGCGACGGAGTTCTTGCATATGCTAGAACTAGATCAACTCCTGATCATAGATGTGGAAACAATATTTTGGACGATGAAAATGATTTATGTATGCCATTTTGAAAGATTAAAATCTATATGCAAAGAATTTTGTGAAAACTGGAATTTTTGCGCTTGGGAGAGCATGTGCTTGGGGTGACGTATTTCAAATGATGAAAGTCACGTGTTCTAGGTAAATGATGCTAGAAAAATTCTTATGAATGCTTTTCTTTGGCAATGTATGCATTATCTTGTGCATGCATGCATGTTTCGGAGATAAGCTGAAGGACTAACGTACCTTTGCTATGCTTACCTGCAGGAGAGCAAGTCACGGGGACCCGCTGAGATAGCGGTGAAATTGTGGGCGAGGATGCCCGATTTTGAGAAGGATGGCCACAATCCTAGGCAACTAGTGGTGGCGACTGATCTCCATTCTTTTGTCGAGGCTATCAGCCAAGGCATTCACGTGACATCTAAGAGCAAGGGGCTGGTCCAGGCTCTTTCTGAGTTTTGGTGGGACACCACTCACATCTTCCATCTGAGCTGAGGGAAGGTCACGGTAACTCCTACCGACTTTACAGCTATTACTGGCCTGCGGTTCACTGATCGGCATGTGGCCTGGAGGGATCACATTTCTGAGGCTGAGTTCAGGGATTATGTGGGGTTTAACCTCCGTCCGAAGGGGCTAGGGATGGAGACTTGGTTTGTTGAGGTTGAGATTTTGAGGTGTATGGAGGGGTTTGCGGCCAGTGAGGTGACTGTCCACCAGCTCGCGAGAGCTTTCTTGTGGTTGACTCTATCTGTCACCATTTTTTCCAATTCTGGGATGTTGGGGATGGTTTGCCTATTGGATTCTTTGGTTGACTTGGCTACGGTCGGAGAGGTCGCTTGGGGTGAGGCCGGATTAGCAGAGT
The DNA here is from genome assembly GCA_022495995.1 of Adenophora triphylla var. japonica. Classification (NCBI taxonomy): domain Eukaryota; kingdom Viridiplantae; phylum Streptophyta; class Magnoliopsida; order Asterales; family Campanulaceae; genus Adenophora; species Adenophora triphylla. The sequence goes on along the minus strand of JAFEMH010006308.1, from coordinate 22,057 downwards.
TTTACTTTGCTCTAGATTTGTACAGCCGGAACAAGGCTGCTTCTATGGATTGCTTTTCTTTTGCCCTGGAGGTATTCTTTTTTTTCTTTCTCTCTTTTCCTTTTTCATATCCTCAAGATTTTGTGAGAGAAATGACCCTTATATTTGGACATGCAGGTCTGGTTTTTTGAGGTGATTGGGTTCTTTCCTTGGAACCAGCAGAGTGATCCTGCTATCTTCCCGGCTATGGTGCGCTGGAGAGGTGAGGCTAGGGACAAGTTCAACGGGAAGACCCGGATCACTTTTGACTACAAGATGGTGAGGCATGTCATCAACAGGGACAGTTGTGAGGGAGTGAGCTTCTATCCCTGGGGGAGATATCTGGAGGCTCTTATGGGAGATGCAGTGGTGGTGACCAGGCAAAGGAGGTGGCTGACAGGCTTGACCTGTGATGTCATCTACTTGGGGCACGGTCATGTCCCTCCTTTGGGCGCGATTACTCCTCATGATCCTCCTCCTTTCATGTTGCATCATAGGCACTGGTCAGAGGATGAGAGGGACATGTATAGTGTCAGCTTGGCGGCTGAAGACTATTTTGACTATGCTACCTTTGTGGAGGAGCATTTGAGGATGCTACAGAGGTTGGTGAAGATAGTCGCTGCCCAAGGGTACGGGGAGGTAGAGCTGACTGATCCACCTATTCCTCCGGCTCACCTGTCTTATGTGGTGAATGGGGTGCCGAGGAGGCTGATGGTGCCTATTCCAGACACGAGGGATGCTGAGTATACTTTGCCGGCTGACAGCACTGTAAGTAACTTTGGGTCCTTTTTTTCTGCTTTTCTTTATTTTCTGCGATTTTGAACTTCTCTGGGATTTTTCTGAGCTTTTCCTTTTTCTCGCAGGTCCCTGCTCGCACGTACGACAATCTGGTGCGGCATAACAGGGGCTGGAAGCAGCTGACTCGATCTCTCTTGAGGAAGCTGGCTTGCACATCAAGGGCTGCGGGAAATGTGCAGGAGCCTGAGCATAAGAGGAGGCAAGTCGGGAGCACGGCTTCTTCATCATCAGCCAAAGGGTACCCCTCATCCTCTACTAGTGCCGTGCCTCGGGGGTAAGGGCCTAACACTGATATTTTAGAACAGCTGGCGGAGTACGAGCATGTGCCCGTCAACTTGACCGCCGTGAGTGATGATGAAGACCTTCTAAGAGACCCCGAGCTCTATGAGCTGAGCAGCGATGACGATGAGTCGGAGGCTTAGGGCTCTTTTGATGCACACTTAGAGAGGGAGAGAGAAAACAAATGAACAAATGATGAACAATTTGTATTTATTTTTTTATTTGGGGGCCAATGAGGCAAAGGCATTTAATGATCTTCTTCTTTTTTTTTCTTTTCTTATTGGTATTTTATTATTTTGCATATTACTTGAGCCTCGGGGCAATTTTTTGCATGGAAATGGGGCGAAATTTGAGCCGGAATGGTTTATGATGGTATATGAATGTATGAATGGTGTTTGGGAATATTTTTATGCAGGTTTTGTTGAGAAAGTGGTGTGAAAATTCCACTTGGGCAGCAGATTTGGCTGCTGCAGATTTTTTTTTCTGCAGAAGCAAATGAAGCCGCCCGGCTAGGACCTGGGAAAATGAGGCCGCATGGCTAGGTGCCTTGTCTGAACTGATTTTCTGCAAATAAAAACAAGGGAGGGTCTTTTCATTTCATTTTCAACTTTGGCTTGTCCCAACTGATTCCAAAACATAATTTTGACCAAAATCGTCGAGTCCGATCACTGCCATGGAAAAACCAGTCCAATTGCAAAAGGGAAAAAAGGATCATTTTCTTTCCGACCTCCTATCCTGGATGAGACACAACTTTCAATCTCACAAGGGGGTCTTCGACAATACCTTCAAGATCAAATCTTTATGGCATTAGATGGATCTCCCGCCTGATTGGGACCTTTTGAGAGCAGCAGCGAGATTTTGGGACGTCCGAAGACACGTTTACTGTTTTTCCTACAACGAGCTCGCTCCAACCTTCGAGGATTTCCAAGCATTGATTGGGGGTCTAGAAATTGAGGCCATTTCGATTCCTTTGGCCGGGGACTTGCCAGTGACCGTAAAGTTGGTATCTTTTCTGCAAATTTCTCCGGAAGAAGCCGAAGGGATGATGATGGCCCCTGTCAGAATCGACATTTTTGATATTCCGAGCAGATTCATGTCTCCGAGTATTGCTGTGACCACGGTGTCTATGAATGCCTTTATCCTCTGCATACTCTCTTTCATATTCACAGTCGAGTCCTTCGGAGTGTGCCATAGCGGTCTTTTGGACGTGGTCAGAGGCTGCTGGGCCGGGAGAGATATTGTCCCACTGATTTTGGGAGAGACTCTGCATGGCATTGACAGGATGGCTAAGGGGGACCTTTTCATGCGGTCTGGGAGCCTGGCTATACTGACTTTATGGTTGCAGGAGAGACTCGGGGCTTTACCTGGGGCTTTGCCTACCCAGTGTCCTTGGGTGATTTCTCGGAGAGGTGCACCGAGACAGCAGGATCAGGGTAGCTGGGAGCTGATGATGGCCCGGCTATCTACCTCGGATATCCATTGGTGGGTGCCTCACTGGAGGTTGCAGACTCGTAGGACATTTCAGGAGTCCTACATAGTGAGGGTTCCGGGGCTATCATTGTCATCTTTCTACATTTCCTGCTTAGTGTCTAGACAGTTCGGGACCTTTCAGGAGCCATTGGAGGACTGGGAGGACATTTGCACCATGGAGGTAGCACCTTTTGACATGAGAGGTCCAGACAACTTCTCCTTTTTCTAGAGAGCATGTACATATGCCACTTTTCTGCCCAGGGCCATTCTCAAGAACAGGAAGAGTACCATTTTGACCACGGCTTACTTGGATTGGTATGAGAGGGAGATGGGGGCGACTCAGATTGTTTTGGGAGAGAGGCGCCAGGCCTTATTAGGTGCTGACAGTGACTCTAGCAGGAATTTGAGGGAGACCAAGGCAAGGGCTGGTTGCCATAACCAGTCGGACGATCTTATTAGAGACATGGAAGCCAGATATGAGAGATTATCGAAGGTTTCTCCTCTCATCGAGGCTCAGCGGGAGGAGGTAAGAACTTGTACCAGGGTAGAGAAGACACTTATTGACACGGGTTTGATGGAGGCTCCAGTGAGGATTCCTGAGATAGGGATGAGGGAGACCAACATCATTGAGAAGAAAAGGAAGAACACTCGATGAGGTCGAGGAAAGAAGAACAAGGAAGACTCTGTTGCTGACAACTGATAGACCTATTCCGAGCATCTTCTTATTGTCTTTTGCACACACATTAGCTGATTAGGCCTTTTATTGTATATTTTAGTCTTTGTAGCAGGTTAGGAGAGTCAAGAGTAGACCGTGCTTGAACTCATCAGGAAGTTTTTAATTTGTAAATAACAAGAGATATTATCTTAGAAATTGTTCAAGACACATTTCATGGAAACTTTGAATGTCTTATTTATTATTTAGGTCGGACCATTTCTGGCTGCCTACATTCCCCTTTTACAAGAAAGGCTAAGGGGCTCAGGTCTTCGTAGTTCATTCTGGTGAAATTTTGGATTTTTGTTTTGTTTTGTTTTGTTTTGTTTTGTTTTGTTTTGTTTTGTTTTGTTTTGTTTTGTTTTGTTTTGTTTTGTTTTGTTTTGTTTTGTTTTTTGTTTTTTTTTGGTGCAACCCTATTTTCTGCCTAGACCTCCGTTTTCAGGGTTTTCAGCCTAGCTAGGCATTACTCTTTTTTGCACTATCATTTTTTTTGTGCGACCCTATTTTCTGCCTAGCCCACCTTTTTCAGGGTTTTTAGCCTAGCTGGGTATTACTCTTTTTGCACTATTTTTTTAGACATAGTACTGGCAGAGCTTGTCACCGTTGACCGGGTGAACAAAAGGATTGCCGTCCAAGTCTGCAAGCTTCATTTCTCCTCCCAATAGTATTTTCTGCACTACTGTGAATGTGTGCCCCAAATTTTGTGTATTGGAAATTCACGCGAGTTTGAAGACATTCGGTTTAATTTGAAAAACGGAGTCGCCACGCCATTTTGATTACCTCAAAACTTTGAAAAAAAGGTTTTATGGGTTCGGAGGTTAAGTTACCCCTTGGGAAGAACGGATCGTCGTTCACCCAAGGTGCCTTGCCGGAGCAAGTCTCCCAAGATTTCATTAATCGTGCTTGCTTGCGTGCTTTCTTGTGTGCATGTGTTTGAAAATAGGGGGGAATGTCCCAAGTCGTCTTCCGGACGTACAAACCATTTATTGGTTGTCGCTCGGGATTCCTTGGAATTTTATGTATTCAGGATTATGATCCCGTCCTCATCTTGGACTTGTGATCATTGCATTTTTAACCTCGGGACTTTGCATGATCGAGAGAATGACTCTCTTTATAGTCAAAGATGAGGTTCTTTAGAAAAGGAGGGTCCTTAGCCCATCAATCCTACACTTTAAGACGGTCGAGTTCATATAGATGCTTCATACTCATCTTAAGTGATAATTGGAGATATAGGGTTCAAGGTTGTCCCTTTCTAAAGAAATTATGAAACCTTTTATGGAAAGAATGATGTAAAGATAGGATCTTTTACACCGATCCGTTCCAAGGTTGCTAATGGGGACATGGGGGAATGTATGTAAAAATGACATTTTTAGTGAAAAGATGACATTTTTGGGTTGCAAAGGATGCATTTGATTTAAAGAAATGATCTTTAATTTGCAAAGGATGCATTTGACATGATTTTTATGCAAAGGATGCATTTTTATGAAGAAATTGGGATTTAAATATGCAAAGGATGCATGAAGATTGTATTTTGAAAAGCATAGGATGCTAATTTAGGATAAAGATATGATCTTTAATGCAAAGGATGCTTGAAAAAGGATTTCATATGCAAAGGATGCATTTTTATCATAAAGATTGAATTTTTATATGCAAATGATGCATAAAGATGATATTTTTATTTAAAAATAGGGTTTTTAGGTGCAAAGGATGCACCTTTGATTCAAAAGATTACATCTTTAATGGCAAGGGATGCCTAATGCATGCAAAGGGGGAAAGGGGGTATAAAGATATGATCTTTAATCTACCAAGTCCCAAACAAGATAATAGCAATATATGAAATGCAATGAGCAATTAGAATCACATAGAGCAATTAGGATGCAAGTTTAGGGCGTGAGAGGTTACCAATGGCCTCTTCTTCTTCTTTGGATGGAGCTAGGTGGAAAGGTTGATCTTGGGATCTTCAAGGAGGAGGGAGGTGGCTTCTTGGCCTTCTTCTTCACCTTCTTGGACTTCCAGCAGCTCTTGGGAGTGTATTTTACGTATTATGTGTGATGTTGTTGATATTGTTGTTTCAAAATGGGTAGAGGAGGGCTCTATTTATAGGCAGTCTGGATAAGGCCAATGAAGCCGTGCGGCCAGAGACCCTTGGCTAATGCAGCCGTGCGGCATTATCCCTTGTGACTCAGCATGTTTCTAGAATCATGCAAGGTGGCAATTTCTAGAACATTTCCTAATTAAGAAAAATGTGTTTCTTAATTAGGAAGCTTCCCCTTCAGCCCTTATTTGTTTTGGAACAGTTCCAGAATATTTCCGGAACACTAGGAAGGTCCGGGGAATTACCAGGAAACTTACCGAAATTGTCGGGAAATTTAACCGGAAGGCATGAGCCAGATTTGGGTACTTACAGAAGCCCCTCGGCAACGTCACTTGCAGGGCGAGTGGGGTTGTCGATAGAAAAGGATCCGATCTGGCGAATGCCGAGACGGATTGAGAGACCGAGGTGGTCGAGTGGCTGAACCTCTGGAAGGCTACCTACGTATCCCGAGTGGGAATCAAGCCAGGCCGTAGTTCGGAATAGGGTCCGCTGAGGAATGGAGAAGAGAAACTGGTCTCTTGCTGGGGAAGTAGAAGAGAAAATGACCTAAGAGGTCAAGCAATTAATCCTACTGGGGATATGCTAGAAGTGACCGATGTGGTCGGATATCTAGACCTCTATGAGGGGCTACTTCATCACTGATGAGTGACGAAGGAACAGGGTGACCAAAGTGGTCGGATGGCTGGACCTTTTATGAAAGGCTACCTACGTATCCCGGAGGAATCAAGCCTTGATCGTAGTTCAAGCATCACTAGATAGGTTAGGAACGATGTCTAGGATCCTTGAGGTTTTGACAATTAATGGAGGTTGTCACCTGATTGACAATTAATGGAGGTTGTCACCTGATTGACAATTAATGGAGGTTGTCACCTGATTGACAATTAATGGAGGTTGTCACCTGAAGAGACTAGAGCTTACGTCACTATCGAGGAGATAGAGGTAGCTAAAGTTTGGAAAACTTAGCATACTTCACTATTCGTGATAGAGGTAGCTTAAGTTTAGAAGAACTTGAGCGTACATCACTATCTGTGATAGAGGTAGCTGAAGTTTAGAGAACTTAGCATACTTCACTATTGGTGATAGAGGTAGCTTAAGTTTAGAAGAACTTGAGCGTACTTCACTATTCGTGATAGAGGTAGCTTAAGTTTAGAGAACTTAGCATACTTTACTATTCGGGATAGAGGTAGCTTAAGTTCAGATTTTGACAATTCGGAGGTTGTCACCTAGCGTTATCCCGTTATAACGGAATTAACGGAGGTGACTGGGAAGAAAGCTTAATTGCTTAGGAGATAAGGGATATCTTCTGAAAAGGGTGTGATTTTAGTTAAAGGATAACGGGAATTGTAGGCCCAAGTGGAAAGTCCAGGGGCAAAATTGTAATTTCTGCTCAGAGCGAATGAGGCCGCCCGGCATGAGATGGAGGAAAAAGAAGCCGTACGGCTAGAAGATTGATTTTTCCAGATTATTTAAAATCTGATTTGAACGGGCATTTGGCATTGTTGCCGCCCAAGAACACGCCGAGAAAGAGAGAGAGAGGAGAGAAAATTCGAAAATCCTTCAATTCCCTTGCTTCCTTTGGTCAAGAATGGATCCGGAGGGCAATCCTATGCCGAGACAAGCTAGAAGAAACATCTCCGCGGCCGCTCAAAGGAGGAGGAAGGAACTCGTTCGAACGGAGAGGAAGTACGACTTTCTTACGCCTCCATCGGAGCTCTATCCGGGGAGAAGAGAGCACAAATCGACGAACCCGCGATCGGTTGGGGTAAGCGTTCTTATTTGGCTCGATTCCGTCGATTTTGATTGAGTATTGATTGATTTAGGGCTTGACCCAAGCTTTAGGAATTTTCTTGGATTTTCCTAGGATTTTTGAATGATTTTGAGATATTGATGATTTAACCTATGAGGCTAAGAACATACATGTGTAATCTATTTGACAAAAATAATGAGAATGACCCACTTTTTTCTCGAAAAATAAAGTAAGAATGATAATTGTCTAAAGTGAGACGGAGTCGTTGCATGTGCTAGAACTAGGTCAACATTTTGATTATCAATGAGAAAACAAAAATTTTGGGCAATGAAAAGGATTCATGCATGCCACTTTGTTGAAAAAATAATGCTTATGTGCAAAGAATTTTGAAAATTGTGATTTTGTGCTTTAGGAAAGCAATGGGACTTGACATGACGTGTTTCAAGTGATGAAAAACACTTTTTTTTATGCAAAGGATGCTAGAAAAATTTTTATGAATGCTTTTCTTTTGAAAACATGTGCACTTTTTTGAATATATGCATGCTTTTGAAGATGATGAAGGACTGACATATTTCTTTGCGTTTTCCTACAGGAGAACAAATCCAGGGGACCTTCTGAGATCGCAGTCAGGCTTTGGCAGAGGATGCCAGATTTCGAGAAGAATGGGGCGAACCCCAAGCAGCTGGTGCGGGCTACCGGCCTAGATTCATTCATTGAGGCTATTGGCAGGGGGATTCATATCACGTCTAAGAGCAAGGGCTTGGTCCAGGCCCTTTCAGAGTTTTGGTGGGACACCACTCATAGCTTCCATCTGAGCTGGGGAGAGTTGACAGTGACTCCTGCTGATTTCCACGGCTATCGGCGGCCTACGGTTCACGGGAGGCACAGCGGACTTGGAGGGACCATATCACAGCTGAGGAGTTCCGAGCTTTGGTCGGGTTTGAGCTGATTCCCAAGGGGCTAGGGATGGAGACGCGGAACGTCGAGGTGGCAGTCCAGAACTGCATACGGGACTTTGCCGTTAGTGATGTGACTGCCCACCAGCTTGCTAGAGCCTTTGTGTGGTTGATCTTTGTCGGTCACCATCTTCGCAAATGCAGGACTCGGCCATGACTAGCCTCCTTGACTCTTTGGAGGATGTGGATGGGATCGGGACGGTCTCCTGGGGAGAGGCCGGATTGGCGGAGCTATACTTCTCTCTGGATATGTACAGCCGAAACAAGGCTGCCTCTATGGACTGTTTCTCCTTTGCTCTTGAGGTAGTCCCTCTTTCTTTCTCTTTTCTCTTCTTGTCTTGAGACTTTTATGAGAGAGAAATGACCCTTTTTGATGTTTTGAACATGCGAGTGCAGTTACGTGAGGTGATCGGAGTTCTTTCAGTGGAACCAACGGAGCGATATCACCATCTTCCACTGCTATGGTTCGGCGGAGGGGAGATGCGAGGATAAGTTCACGGGAAGACTCGGATCACTTTTGATTATAAGATGGTGAGGCCGGTCATCAACGGGGATGGGCACGATGGAGTGGACTTCTACCCTTGGGGCAGGTATCCGAAGATTTTGCTAGGAGAGGCCATTGAGGCGACGAGGCGAGAGAGGTGGGCGACGGGCGACATGTGATGTCATCTATTTGGGGGATCGCTTTTCTAGGCAGCATGGCCCTGTCCCTCCCTTGCACGCCATTACTCCCCACGATCCTCCAGCCCGGATGCTACAGCCCAGGGATTGGCGGCGAGATGAGATCGCTAGATACGGCAGGCATGGCCGCCGAGGAAGTACTTTGACATGGATACCCCTACGCGTGTTTGTGGAGCGGCGCTGAGGACACCACAGAAGCTGATGAAGCTGGCGGTCACTCAGGGATATGGGGAGGACGAGCCTTCTGACCCGCCGATCCCTCCTGCGCACATTTCATACGTAGTCCACGGAGTTCTGAGGAGGATGAGGATTCCTGTCCCCGACACTAGGGAGCCCCAGTATACCTGCGGCCCGACAAGCCTTTGTAAGTATACTTTTTAGGGTCTTTCCCTTTTCAGATTTCTTTGCTTTTGCAAATTCGAGATTTTACGAGATTTTTCTCAGATTTTTCTCCCTCTTTTCTCGAGGTTCCGGCTCGCACCTATGACGGGCAGTCGGGCGGGCGGGGCTGGAAAGACATGTGCCGGTCCCTTCTGAGGAAGCTAGCCTACACTTCAAAGGCAGCGGCGGACGCACAGGAGCCCGGGCGCAAGAGAAGGCATGTCGGGGGCACAGCTGTAAGTACCCCAATCTGGATCACCCCCTTTCAAACACACGGGAAACACCGCAGACTCATCCACGCAGTCTCAGAGACCTCTCTCACTCAAAACCCTCTCAAACCCCCAACCAAACCAAGGGAGGAGCCTTTCTGGGATAAAAAGGGACAAAAGGACCTTTTGGGAATTTTCAGGAAATCAGAAAAGCAATTAAGGTCCGTACGGACCTCTTTGTTTCAATGATTATTGAATCCCCTTAAAGTCCACAATATTCCCTCAAATCCCGGGGAAAATGATTACTTCCCTGCAGAGTTGGTCCGTACGGACCTCTTTGCATGCAAGATGGTCCGTACGGACCTTATTGCTCAGGGAACACCATCATTCCAGAATATTCTCCATCATTGCAGATTCCCTCAAATCGAGGAAATCCAAAATTCTGGATAACCAAGAAGGTCCGTACGGACCTCTTTGCTCCGAAATTTTTACTATAAATAGAGGGCTTCCCCTCCTCATTTTGACACACCTCCCTCTTCTCTCTTCCTCCCTTAGCCTTCTGGCTCCCCTCTAAGTCCTCTCGAGGCACTCCCGGCCCCTTTCGGATCCTTCCGAGGCCTTCCGAGCTCCCTTGTGGTGCTCTGAAGCCTCCCCGAGCGCTCCCGAGACGCTCCCGCGCTGCCTCGAGGCACTCTCGAGGTACTCTGAGGCCCCTCGTGGTACTCCGAGGCCTTGCACAGTCTTTCCACGGTGTCCGGCTCTTTCAGAGTAAAAAGCCGACGATCCCAAACCACGCCAGAAACTGCCCGAGTGACTCACTGCCACCACAACGCACGCCGAACCTCTGCCGAGTGATCCCGGCGATCCCCACGCACGCCGAACCTGCGCCCGAACGCAGCCTACAACCTCAACTCACGCCGAAACTCTGTCCGCAGACAACCGGTCCCTCCCGAAGCAATCCCGATCCATACCGGAACGCTACTCCGACCTCAAACACCATTCCCCAGCGGAAGACAGACACAAACCAACATTGGTAAGGCTTCCTTCCTATACTATTTCAATACATTTCCATACATAGCATACAATGTAGACATCCGATACAGCATGCATTTTTAAAAGCACACACACACACACACAACATTTAAAGGATATTAGGGGTATCCGAAAGACTCGTTTTACGAGGCTACTCGGGTGAGCTCTAATATTCTAATATTCTCTTCCCGGGGAGTCATCTGACCTCCGAACTCAAAATCTCATCACACAAAAACAGTTTAAAATTATCTTTAAACTGATGCCCTTTTTCAATGTTTTGGGCTTAATAAAAACGGCGTGGCGACTCTACAAATGCGAAAACAAACGGCGAGACACCTCCAACGCGAAAGATGCCAGATGCCGGGGCCGCGAGGCCTGCTCGGATCCGGGTAATTTCAGTTGGCGACTCCGCTGGGGAACATTTTGTTTTAAAAACTTTTAAACAAAACAAAAGATTTTTAAAACGATGATGAGGGTCAAACTTTCATTTTACCCCTTCCTTTAAGCTTGTGTGTGTGTGCACGTGCTTCGTTTTTATTTTACAAAAAAAATAAAAATAAAAAAATAAAAAAAATTGCATCAATAAACATACGTGCATACATTTAAAATTCTTCAAAAACTTCTATTTTACTCGAAAAAGAATTTTAGAGACCGCACACTACGCGCCTTCTTTGCCTCGGTTACACCGCACTCTACTCACACTGCTTTGCCTCGGTTACACCGCACGCTACGCGCCTTCTGCCTCGGATACACTGCACACTACAACCCTCAACCGGAGTGGTCTCGGTTGCAGTCCGTTAGGTCTTCCTAGGCCTCTTGGACGCGCACGGGATCATTCCAAACATCCCATCCTAGCCAAGCGTCAACCCTGCACGTTTGAGTCTTGAGTCACACTCTGTCCGGACTCGGTTGGTTTTTACCCGATCCGTGTCATACGGCTGGATACATATACCATGCCGGCCATTTTCGAGTCAAGGCTCGGAACTCAAGATCCCTTGCGCAAGCAAAGCGATGAAAGGTCATGCTAAAATCTTGACCTGATCTTGATTTCGAAGCTACACCTGCACGATGTTCCGTCCCGGATATACATCCATGCTCGCATGACACCATGTCATCACGCCTTTGATACGTCGGCCATGACGATATGACCCGGCCAACGCCTAACGTCACGAGATCCCTTTGCGAAAGCAAGGTAAAGAGAAGGTCATGCCGAACTCTTGACCTGATCTTGACTCGGTGGCGGCTCGGTTCACTATTCACATGGCTAACGCATCAAAACGAACATGACAGGCTCGGTCCTTAGGTTCGATTTTTCTTTTAGGCAGGTGAAACCGCTTGCACTATAGGACCCTCGCCCGGGGGCATCCACCTGGGATGTCGAAATACGGGTGCAAAACGAGGGGCTTATAGCCGCACGAGATGGTCTCCGGACCCGGGATCTAGCATAGTTGCGAAAAAGAAGAGCAATCTTTTCCAACCTACCTAGGATTACGAGAAAACATGTTTTAAGTAAATTAAAACAAAAAAACAAAAAAAAAAAATCAGAAAATAAAAGAAGCAGAAACCGCATGCCACGTGAGCTTTCCCCTTTTATCCCGTTAGGCCACTCCTGTGTCTAAACCTTGCCCATCACCCCTCCAGCTAACGAGAGAGTGGTCGAGAGTACCCAGGAACCCGTCTCCCGTGTCAAAACAGCAAGTCCTACCCACCTCTGTCACCGGGACAATCAGTCGATTCCCATGGCCAAGTCGGTGGATAACAAGGATGAGAACGGGACCTTACCCCCAAGAAATTTCCCAACACTTTGGAAGAAGTTTGGCGGGTCCTCATGGCTATTGAGAAACGTCAAGGTGAGCAACAAGCCTGGATCGAAGGTGCCATGCACCACTTCGGAACCTTAGCCGCTGACTACAGGGCTTCCCGAGCCGTGGCCCTCGCTCTACGGCCTCTAACATCTCTCATTGTCTCCCGAAGTCAACATTGTTACCTCGTGCGAGCCATGCAGGTTATGACGGCCAAGACCACAAGACCTTCCGAGGAAAGCACGCCCATCCGGCCTCACGAGGTCCCGGTACCACCGCCGAACAACGAACACATCTGGTGGGGCGTCTGCGATTGCGGTGCTTGTGCAAATGGAATTCCGAGGATGCAATGAATGAGGGCCGTCCTCGACGAAAGAAGAAGCTATCTTCTCAACAAAAACTGAAAAAGAGGTATGAATCTGGTGATCCCACAGTCGGAACCCTTGGAGAACCCTCAAGAAAGTTTGACTACTATGTCATCTACTCCAGCAAATCTCCCGGCCTAGTTCGCAGGGGCCACGGCAATGTTTGCTCCATGATCGGTGGGACGAGCTTCGCACCGCCACGCGAAGGCCCGAAGGTCCAGATAATCCAACCCCTGTCTTGGGAAGATCTCAAAGCCACTATTGATGCTTGGTAAAAGCCATGACAGTGAACGAATTGAAATGCGCAGTCTGGCCTTACGCCAATCAGGCTCCTCCCACTCCAGAAACGGGAGAGACAAGCAAAACCATAAGTCCAGAGGTGAATGTTCTGACACGTTCCGGTCAAATCCCAGTGAATCCTCCACGGACAGACAAAAGGCCAGCCATACTGAAATTACCCGGATCCGAGAAGGCTTCGCAGCCCCGGCATCTGGCATCTTTCGCGTTGGAGCGGTGTCTCGCCGTTTTGTTTTCGCATTTTGTAGAGTCGCCACGCCGTTTTTATTAAGCCCAAAACATTGAAAAAGGGCATCAGTTTAAAGATAATTTTAAAGCTTGTTTTTGTGTGATGAGATTTTGAGTTCGGAGGTCGAGATGACTCCTCGGGAAGAGAATATTAGAATATTAGAGCTCACAGGAGTCGCCTCGTAAACGAGTCTTTCGGATACCTAATATCCTTTAAATGTTGTGTGTGTGTGTGTGTGCTTTTAAAAATGCATGCTTTGTATCGGATGTCTACATTGTATGCTATGTATGGAAATGTATTGAAATAGTAATGGAAGGAAGCCTTACGAATGTTGGTTAGTGTCACGTCTTCATTGAGGGAATAGTGTTTGAGGTCGAGTAGCGTTCGGTATGGATCGGGATTGCTTCGGGAGGGGCCGGTTGTCTATGCGGACGAGTTTCGGCGTGAGTTGATGTTGCGAGGCTGCGTTCGGGCAGAGGTTCGGCGTGCGTGGGGATCGTCGGGATCACTCGGGCGAGAGGTTCGGCGTGCGTTGAGATGGCGAGTCACTCGGGCGGAGGATTTCGGCGTGGTTTGGAATCGTCGGTTTGACTCGGAAAGAGCCGGGACAGGTGGAAAGACCGAGGCGAGGCCTCGGAGTACCACGAGGGGCCTCGAGTACCTTGAGAGTGCCTCGGGCGGCGCGGGAGAGCGTCGCGGGAGCGCTCGGGGAGGCCGGAGCACCACGAGGGGGCTCGGAAGGCCTCGGAAGGATCGAAAGGGGCAGGGAATGCCTCGAAAGGACTTAGAGGGGAAGCCGGAAGGCTAGGGAGGAAGAGAGAAGTGGGAGGTGTGTGAAAATGAGGAGGGGGAGCCCTCTGTTTATAGTAAAAATTTCGGAGCAAAGAGGTCCGTACGGACCTTCTTGGTTATCCGAATTTTGGATTTCCTCGATTTGAGGGAATGCGCAATGATGGAGAATATTACGGAATGATGATGTCCCCCGTACAGAAGGTCCGTACGGACCATCTTGCATGCAAGAGGTCCGTACGGACCAACTCTGCGAGGAAGTCATCATTTCTTCGGGATTTGAGGGAATATTGTGGACTTTAAGGGGATTTAGTAATCATTGAAACAAAGAGGTCCGTCACGGACCTTAATTGCTACGATTTCTGAAAATTCCCAAAAGGTCCTTTTGTCCCTTTTTATCCCGAAAGGCTCCTCCCTTGGTTTGGTTGGGGGTTTGAGAGGGTTTTGAGAGGGTTTTGAGTGAGAGAGGTCTACGAGGCTAACGTGGATGAGTCTACGGTGTTTCCCGTGTGTTTGAAAGGAGTGATCCAGTTGGGGTACTTACGAAGCCCTCGACGACGTCACTTATGAAAGAAGTGGGGTCGCCCAGATAAGATAAGGGTCCTAATGCGGATCGCGTCTTTGGAGAGGAAGTGACCGTGAGGGTCAAAGTGAGGACGTGGTGGTGTCCTTTGGGTGACCGTTTAGGTCGATAAGCTGGACCTTTGTGATAGGATTCCTACGTATCCTTTGGCGGGAATCAAGCACAGTCGTAGTTCGGATGTGGGGTGAGTGTTTTGTGAATGCGGGCGTGGTGGTGCCACAGGTGTTGTGTGACCGCCGAGGTCAGTGGTGAGGACGTGGTGGTGTCTGGGTGGCCAGTATAGGTCGAGGGAAGGGCAGTGGTGGTGTCTGGGTGACCAGGTATGGGTCGATGGGTGATGGTGACACCACTTGTGATAGGATTCCTACGTATCCACTGCGCGGGAATCAAGCACAGTCGTAGATTCGGAGGTCGTGAATTTGTGAGTGCAGGGTGGCGTGGTGGTGCCACTGAAGTGTTGTGTGTGGCCCGCCGAGGTCGGTGGTAGAGCGTGAGATGTGGTGACCGACCGGAGTCAATTGTGAGACGATGGTGGTGGCGTCACGGGATGGAAATTTTACGATTTTTTTCTAATCGGGTAGTTTTAAGGCCTTAGGCGGAGAATAGTGATAATGGGGAGGTTTATACGGTCTTCGGACAGTGGTTTAAAGCCTTCCAAGTGGTGTAAAGTGAACGACTGAATACGTCTTCGAGGCGTGGTTGGTGCCACACAGAGGAGACTTTGAATGTCGCCATACGGGCGGTTTGAAGGTGCCTGGCCAGCCGGACGCATAGTCGATACGTCTCCCGGCAGCCGGTTGGCAGGA
Organism: Adenophora triphylla var. japonica; assembly: GCA_022495995.1. Classification (NCBI taxonomy): domain Eukaryota; kingdom Viridiplantae; phylum Streptophyta; class Magnoliopsida; order Asterales; family Campanulaceae; genus Adenophora; species Adenophora triphylla. Next base: position 6,805 of record JAFEMH010006308.1, on the reverse strand, counting down.
TTGCAGCGTATCACGGGCTTTGAATCGTCTTAAAGGCGATTGATGTTATGCGCGAGACTTTGAATCGTCTTCGGGGTGCCGATTGAAGTAATGACTGAGACTTTGAATCGTCGGTTCTAGGGCCTGGTGATTTGAGTGTGGTGCGCACGTTTGGAGGACTTTGAATCGTCATAGCCATGATTGATGTAATGCGCGAGGGACTTTGAATGTCTTACATACTTGAGTTGGTGAATCTTGCTTGAGGACTTTGAATCGTCTTCTAGCCTTGGTTGTATGGATGCCACGGTTTGAGAGGACTTTGAATCGTCTTAGCGGCGGATTTGGTGCTGCAATGCAGAGGACTTTGAATCGTCTTCTAAGAGCGGCGATTTGATGTTATGCGCGAGGACTTTAGAATCGTCTTCTAGCCCTTGATTGATGTAATGCGGAGACTTTGAATCGTCTTCTGGCGCGGTTGTGGATGTAATGCGAGGACTTTGAATGTAGCCGGTTTGATGTGGTGCGCGAGGACTTTGAATCGTCTTGGCTTGCTTGAAAGTTGATGCCAATGACGGCCAGAGGACTTTGAATCGTCTTCTAGCACTTGGAACTTGATGTGGATGCGCGAGACTTTGAATCGTCTTGCTTGCCTTGCATTGTAGATGTAATACGCGAGGACTTTGAATCGTCTTCTTGAGTGTGGTCCGCGAGGCTTGTGATGCCGTTGAGTGGGAGGATGAATCGGTCTTAGCCGCGAGGTGTGGATATGCGGTCTAGCGACTTCGCTTTGACTTGTGGAGCCCGAGAGCGTACGGTGATGGCCGGTGCTTGTGTTTTTGCATGTTGATGTAGAAGGTTGGACTTACGATGGCTTGCCAGGTGTTTGAGCTTGCCGTTGAAGTAGAGCGAAAGATAACGGTGATCGTGGTTGCTTCGCCATTTGGCGTTTTTGGAGGCGCTTCGTGCCTTAGGACTTGTACTCGGAGAATTGTTGGCTCCTTCTTATGCTTGTTTTGCCGTTGAGTGGGGCAAGGATGATGGTCGGTCTTTGAGGATATGCGATCTTGTATGACTCACTTTTGACTTGTTAGCGAGGGGCTCGGGGCTTACGCTTTGATGGCGGGTGCTTGTAGCTGCACCGTTGAAGTGAGGCGAGTTCCGGCCCCTTACATCATTGCCCGGTGCTTGAATTGTTGAGGATGCGTGACCTGTGTAGGGGGCCTTTGCATTGGGAAGATGACTTGGACCTCTTTGAGGCCAGTGGTTGAGATTGTCGTTGAAAGCGTTTGGGGCGTCTTGTGCCTTGTTATTAAATCTTTGAGAGGTGTTGGGCTCGCTACTTGAATTACCCGTCGGCGTTTGGAGGCGTCTGTTGCCTTGGGATTACGTCTTTGGGAAGGTGTTAGCTCCTTGCCCAGATTACCCGTTGAGCGGGCCGGTAGTTGAATTGCCGTTAGGTAGGCGAGGCCGGTGCGGCGATGGCGTGGATTGTAATGCCGGGTGAAGTGGCGGGGAGCCAGGTCTTGGCGACGGCGGTGGTTGAATTACCCATTTGAAAGTGGGCGGGAGCCCAGTCTTCTGGCCCAGCAATGAGGATTGGATTGCCTGCGGGTGAAGTGGCGGGAGACCGGTCTTACGCAGGCGGCGGCCGGTAGTTGAATTACCGTTAAGAGTAGAGCGAGACAGTCTCCTGGCCCAGCAATAGGGATTAAGATGCCGTTGGCGGCGAGACCGGTCTTGGCTTGACGGCCGGTGGTTGGAGTACCGTTGAAGTGGCGGGGCAGGTCTTGGCGTGGCCGTGGTTGGAATTGCCGTTGAAGTGAGCGAGACATTCTTCTGGCCAGCTGGCCCAGGATTAGATGCAGTTAAGTGGCGGGACAGTCTTACGTGGCGGCAGTGAATTGATTGCGGCCCCAAGTAGGGCGAAACCGGTCTTGGCCCGACGGCAGTGGTTGATTGCCGTTGAAGTGGCGAGAGGACGGTCTCTGTTGTGGCCCGTGGATTTAGTGCCGTTAAGTGGCGAGGAGCCGTGCTACGACGTGGCCGGGGATTAGTGCCGTTGAAGTGGGCGGGAGACCGGTCTTACGGCGACGGCAGTGGACAGATACCCGTTAAGTGGTGAGGACCGGTCTTACGGCGATGGCGGGGATTGAATTGCCGTTGAAGTGGGCGGGGACCGGTGCTGCAGCTTGATGCGGCGGTGGTTGAATTGCGGCTTTGAAGTGGCGAGACCGGTCTTGCGGCGACGGCGAGATTGAATTACCGTTGAAGTGGCGAAGAGAATAGGTCTTACGGCGACGGCGGTGGTTGGAGTACCCCGTTGAAGTGGGGCGGGGACCGGTCTTACCAGCAGTGGCGGTGGTTGAATTACCCCGTTAGAGTGGGCGAGACCGGTCTTCTGTGGCCAGCAGCCGGGAGTAGATGCCCGTTAAGTGGGAAGAATAGGTCTTACGCGACGGCGGTGGATTGATTTGCCGGCGAAGTGGGGAGGACAGTCTTCTGTGTGGCCGGTGGATTGATTTGCACGTTGAAGTGGCGGGGACCGGTCTTACGGCCCGACGGCGGTGGATTGGAGTGCCGTTGAAGTGGCGAGACCGGTCTTACGACGTGGCGGGGATTGAATTGCCGTTGAAGTGGGCGAGAGGACCGAGTCTTATGCGGCGACGGCCGGTGGATTTGAATGCTACCGTTGAAGTAGGCGGAGACCGGTCTTACGGCGATGGCGGGGTAATTGCCGTTGGGAGTGGCGAGACCGATGCTACGGCGACGGCCGTGGTTTGATTTGCGGCCCCGAAAGTGAGACCCGATCTTACGGCCCGGCAGCAGTGGTTGATTTGAAGGGTTAGGGACCATTACGCACTTAGATTTCTTTGGGAAAAGGCCTTAGGACGGCCGGGGGCAAAGATTATAAGGGCGAGAAGTGGTCCAGCCCCCTCTTGCAAGAGAGGTCCGTACGGACCAGCACTGGATTTGCCAAAAGAGGTCCGTACGGACCACCTTTGTTTTTTACGGTTCCCGAGGTTTTGACCGAGGCTTAAATGCGAGGCTCCCACTTCTTCTTCCTCATTTCCGGTTGCGTGAACAGGGCGAGAGAGAAGAGAAAATCCTCCATTTTTACACCAAATTCTTCCATTTTTCGCTTGAATCGCTTGCAATGGCGGAGGGATCTCGAAGGAGTCGTCGTCAGCTTGGATCAAGAGGTAGTTGAGCAACGGATGGAAGCTTCGAAGGTGGATTTACGTTCGTTCCATCTTCGAAGAACAGGATGTTTTGTATCCAGAATCCGGAGGTGCACAATCGTCGCTCCATGAGCGTTGGGGAGGTAAGAAATGCATTTAGTTTTGATTCCCACTGCTTTCCGAATTTTTGAATGCTAGAACTAGGTTTTAGTTTTTCGCATTTTGAATTTTTTTTTATTTTTTATGCCTTTTGTGAAATTCTTGATGAATTGTTGAAAATGGACATGTAAAAATTGTGGGTATGTGTATTTTGTGCAGAAATGTGTAGAATTAGCTCTTATTTGTGAAAATAAAAATTGCCTATCTAGTGAATTGCATGCTTTGGTGTTTTTGTACCTAATGCTATTTATGTATGTACATTGTGAGAAAAAATTATCGTGTAGTGATAATTTTTGTGAAAAAAAAAATGTGGCGTGTGCCGTGTTTGTGACGGGTTATATGTGAAAGTGTGTGCCGTGTAGGGACGGATTTTTTTGAAAAATGTGTTATGCATATGTGTAGTGCGTGCCGTGTTTTGGGTAGCCGGACTTTACGTAGAGGAAAATATATGCGATATGTGCTAGGTGTTTGGACGGATTTTCTTTTTGAAAATGTGTCGTGTAGGGACTAATCCCCCTTTTTCTTTTGAGAAAATGTGTACGCAGTGGAGTGCGGGTGTTTGTGTGGCCGGAAGTTTGCATAGGGGAAAAAATTATATGCATGATATATGTAGAAGTATATGCAATATATGTACGTGTTTTGTGTGGAGTTATATGTGCCTTTATATTAAATCTTTGTGATTGACGATACCTTTCTTTGTGTTTACTGCGGGATCTTTGAGCTTATGGCAAGGAAGGCGAGGATGAAGACTCGGGGGGATCGCTCGAGGCACATTTGTTGAAGAGCTATGCTTGACGGATGCTGATATTCCAGTGGACGGTAGGCCGAGTCGGGGAGGAGTGGTCTACGCCACGGCTACAAGTGTTCGTCGAGCCCCGGCCGGACAGTTACGACACGAGGAAGAACAAGAGCGTCTTCCTTGGCCTTTATGCGTGGTGGTGGGATACCACCCACACCTTCCATCGAGTTGGGGAGAGGTGGCGTTGACAGCCGACCGACTTTGCTTTGCGATCGCTAGGAGCTTTCCTTGAAAGGGAGGGCCGGTGCGGTGGAAGATATGATCTCCGATGTTGTGTTGACCAGAGGCTGGCTGGGCTTTGAGCCTCGTCCTCGCGAGGGCTTTGAGGATGCTATATAGCGACGTGGGCGAAGATCACGGCCCGTGTTGGGGCCTATGTCGGGAGTACCGAAGCTTGAGGTGATGGCGGAGCGGCGCGCTCCTTTTTGTTGTATGCATTGTCAGAGACTTTGTTCTCGAACCACGCTCTGCGGCTCACTTTGCTCTCGTTGGAGAGCTTGGTTGATCTACGGATAGGGTATGTGACATTGCTTGGGGGCGAGGCGAGGCTTGGTTGCGAGCTCTACTTCTCTTTGGACCGGTTTGGCGAGGGGTTGTGGCCCGGATTCGTTAGCTGTTTTTGACTTCGCTTTGGAGGTATGAGTTTATTCTTTGTTTTTGATTTAGCAACTTGTCTTTTCTCCCGTTTTCTTTTGCTTGAGCCTTCTCTGTTTTTGTCACAGGTGTGGTTCTACGAGGTTTTTCGGTGTTTCCGTGGGATAGAGATCCACAAAAATTTATTCTTTGCGTACCTGCTATGCAGGAGTGGGCTACCGTACGGCCGAGGAAGAGAGGGACGGCGAAGGAAGCTCACCATCGCCTCTGAGGATGTGCGGGAGCGTCTAGAGAGGTAGCCGAGGAGGGGTCGTTTTGTTCCCGTGGGCTCGGTATGAGGGGATGAGTTTGAGTGGCTCAAGGTAGCAATGTGACGGAAGATCTTTGCGAGGCTTGACTTGCGATAATATGTATGCAAGAATGGAGTATTGCAGCGACATGGCAGTGTGCTTCAGGCGTGGCTCAGAGGACCCTCCTTTTTGAATCACAGATTCCGGGATATGGATGTGCTTGATTTTGAGAAGTACCTTGGCGGTGTCGGCGCAAGGGAGTTCATCTTGTATACGGAGAGAGTGCGGTGCCTTCGTGAGGAGGAAAGTTTGAGGCAGCCGCAGTGCGCGGCGAGAGAGAAGGCGCCCCGCGAGGCTCCCCAGGGAAAGGTTCGTCTGCCGGGGCCGGATTTCCTATATGTCAGTGGGGGCGGATCGAAAGAGGGAGGTGTACATGCCGTTCTGGCTTGAAACTCTGCTTGCACTCTGAGTGGATCCAGACGAATCGAGCAAGTGTCTTGACTCTTTTCCATCTTGGCATCTTTTACGCATTTTCTCTTTTTGTTGTCAAGTGTCAGCCCCGCATTCTTTGAGCGTTTCCTTAGGCGCTTGATCTGCGAGTCCCGGGGAGAGCCTATGATATGCTTGACTCGCCGTTATGTGAGTAATGCGCTAGTTTGCGAAAGAAGATGGCGTCGAAGATATCACTTGCCGGTCTTCGCAGCGCGTGCCGGCGTACGAGCCTATGCCTTCGAGGCATTCTGCAAACGTTCCTCGCCTAGAGACGAGCCGGAACCGCAGCGGGAAGGGACCTTCGAGGCGACGCATAGTATGGATGCGGGGCGTCTTCGAGGCTGCAGGGCCTTCGAGGAGCGGCCCTTTTATCGATTCTTCCCTCCTCGAGACCCCACGGGCGAGGGTTCCGTCGAGCCTTCTTTCTTTCCCCAGTCCCTTTCGCCGGATTTGATCCTTGAGTGCTGGTGCGAGCCTCCCAGACGGGTGCTCGGTACTCCCATTGAGGATGTGGCGGGGCGAGTTCCACGAGGATGCCCGACTTCTCTCTGGAGGACCTCGGCGAGGATGATGATGATGCGAAGGGTCGGATTAGGGTCCATTTGCTTTCCCTCTTTCCATATCCCTCTTCTCTTTTTTTTGTTTAGCAACGAGACATTTTGGATATTCTGTAATAAAACACTCCAAATTTGCACGGCCAACTGACATTTTATTTTAAGATGTAATGTCATTTTTGTGATTCTCGGAATTGTCCTAGAAATTGTTGCTAGTATTATTTTTATTTTATTGCTGCATACCACGTGAAATTTGAGAATGCGTTTGTGGGTAGTGTATGTTTACTGCAGGAATGGCTTTGGCCGGTTTTTGAAGCCGAGTTTGGAGCAAGGTCTGCTTGAGAACAGTGGTTGTTATGCTTGTTTCTTTGGAGAAATGGGTTCTTTTTGCAAGGAGGTCCCGTACGGACATACTTAGCATGCAAAAAGAGGTCCGTGCGGACCAACCTTGCTTTTGGGAAGGAGATAAAGGCTTTCCGGTGTCACAGTTAACTTCCTCATTTCCCCATTCTTGACCATTTTCGAGCTTTTCTTCCCCCATTTTCTCTGGGAACCTCCATTTTTGCCATGGATTCTTCGTACGTCCCTAGAATTTTGCCGAGGCTTTCGCGAGGAGAGGCAAGCACACTTCCTTGAGCGGTTGAAAACGTGGATGCGGCGCCGTATGAGGCATCGGAAGCGGGGCTTTCGAGGTAAGGTTTCGTCTTTGCTCGATTTGGTCTTTTAAGGAGTTGGTTCCTGATTGGGATTTGTTGCGGG